>JAGVVM010005858.1:0-29640 GCA_019149425.1 Psidium friedrichsthalianum
CAAGCTGATCGGGCCCAATGGCGGTGGCATCTAGAGGATGCTGGTGGAAGTGCCGTTGGCGGCAAAGCGCAATAAGCTTTGAGGGATCAGCGGCGGTGGTGGCCAAGATCATGGACCGGATCGAATTGGGGGACTACACGGATTGATCGGTGTTGTTTTCTAATGGGTTTTTCGCTTTTTTTCATGTGTGCCGTTGTTTGGACTGGCCAGTAACTAAGCTTCCTAGGATTAGGTGTTTTTCCTAGGAAGGTACTATGAGTGCTTTACTTTTGTTGTTCTAGTAAATCAGCTTCTGAATGTCAGTTTTTAAAGTTATTTTGTGTTTGCTAATGGGTGTTGAGGGTTTTTTTTTCAATTTAGGTTTTAAAAAAATAATTCATCAATTTAGGATGAAAAAAAATCATTTACCGATTAGGGGCCCGCGCGGCACTAAAAATGCCGCGCGGGCCCACGCGGCACTTATAGTGCCGAGCCGGGCTCGCACGGCACTTATAGTCAGAATGACGCGCAGGCCCCGCTCAGCCCCATCTTTTTTTATTTTATTTTAATTTTAATTATATTTTTTATTTATATATATTTTAAAAATAATTTTTTTTTTTGAGGCTTATTTTTATAATAATTATCATTTAATATAAATTATAAATACATTTAATTAGTTTATTTATTATATTTATAATTATTAAAAAATTAATTTTTTTTTCAGAATTTCTTTTTTTAAATTTGTAACATTTCTATTTTTATAAATTTATATTTTTTAATTATAAAAATTATATTTAAAAATTAAAATATTAAAAACAGAAATGTTATAAATATAAAAAATAAATTTATAAAACATTTATTTTACAAATTTAAAAATATAAAATAATAAAAACAGAAATGTTATAAATATAAAAAAAATTTAGAAAAAAAAATTATATTTATAAATTATACAATAAAATAAATAATTAATTACACAAATGTTATAAATATAAAATAATTAAAAAAATGAAATATTATAAATATAAAAAATATTTAGGAAAATATATATACAAATTTATATAAATATAAATTTTATGAATATAAAATAATAAAAAAATGTTATAAATATGAATAATTAAAAAATATTACAAATATAAAATAATTAAAAAATGTTACAAATATAAAATGATTAAAAAGAGAAATGTTATAAATGTAAAAAAAAATTTAAAAAATTATTTTTGTTATACATTTTTTTTAATTTATATTTCTACCATTTTATTTAAGAAATGTTATAAATATAAAATAATTAAAAGTGCTGAGCGGGGCCCGCTCGGCACTCAGAGTGCCGAGCAGGCCCGTACGTCATTCTTACTGCCAAGCCCGGCCCGCGTGGCATTTTTAGTGCCGTGCGGGCCCCTAATTGGTAAATAAGTTTTTTTTCAACCTAAATTGGTAAATATTTTTTTAAAAATTCTAAATTGGAAGAAAATCCCGAAAAATGAGGGGACGTCTCGGTGAGTTAGCGGTGGCAATCCCGGTGAGTGGAGCGATGCCGAAGGATCGTCCTTGCCTAGGTTTCTGATAATATCACGGTAACCATTGAGGTAGTAGTAACATAGATCCAGAAGAGCTGCAGGCTGACTCCAAACGAGTGTTGAGGGATTTGAAGAGAATGAGCCACCCGAGCAACCCAGGGGATGATTGTGGTATAAAATATGCAGGCGTATTTGCAGCTTTCGCTAAGTCTAGTAATGACAACGTCCCTTAGAGTTTCCGGACCCAGCCGCTCTACATCAGCCATGTACTGATTGAAGTCGTTCCCGGGCCTGAGCCCCTCCTCGGAGCCGTCGGAGAAGGAGGCGAAGGACAAACCTTCAGGTGGGTCGGACTTGACCATGCGGCGGTAAGCCGACCCCGCAATGGCGAAGGTGACATGAGCGCCTGCATGTAGAAGACGCTTGGCGAGTTAGAGGGCGGGGTTGATGAGGCCTTGGCCTGGGAATGCTACTACAAGATAATTGAGGGGAGCCATGGTTTAGGGCTGATGGTATAAACCTTTTTTACCCTCTCTTTCTTTTTGAGTTTTTGGTGCAAGAATAGAGCGTTACATACGCTTACTGGGATTCGAGGGGCTTCCATGGATGATGACGAACAAGAGAAGGCAGCTGTTGAATTTTATTACGCATATGCATGTTTCAAGCGATAAAGTAAAGTTTGATTTCGAACCCTTTGGGGCTTCCCAAAATTATTGAGGTTGAATTTCATTATTCTCAAGGTTAGAAGAAGCGAAAATCATGTACGCTTCTTCTCATCTTATCATCTTGGATAATTCATAGATTATTTAAAATATAATGAATGATGGATTTGCCTACCTACTAAGATAAATTTGTCTTAATATACTCTCTCTCTCTCCCCCCACAACACCCCCCCCCCCTTCATTACTTGGTCAGGTTGAAATGTTTTACCTCATTTTGACTTTCTGTGCCCTTGCTCAAGTCATGACAAAATCATGGGGGCACTTCAAAACCGACCAGTCCTCGGCATATATTCATAAAACACAGTAGAAGACAAAAAATTACAAAGAGAGAGTTAATCATCAAGAAGTCCTGACATCGTCGCATAACAGCCCTCAAACTCCGAAAAGTTACGGATTGCCGCTGGCAACTTTAATGTTTATTTTAATGACTAGCTTTTCCACCTGCTATCTATTACTTAAGAAATGTATTAAGCCAGTTTTCTTGACAACCTTAGCTTATTTTTTGTTTACTTCATCGATCATACATCTTCTCTATTTTCTTAGCCTCATTAACCATGTAGTAGAGGTTACTTCAGGCCAGAAAAATGAGTAAGTCCTTTTTAGGTAACGTTTAATTTGTTATGCAGACGAAAAAGAAAAGTGACAAAAACACAAATCAAAATTTCAGGAGGATTATATGTAACTTTTCAAAGTGTGATGCTACTGTGTGACATTGTCTATGTTCAGGAAAGCAGTTTGCAACTTTTTTCAAGTTCAGAGACTATTGTTTCGCTAGGGGTTTGAGCAATTATCCCACCATGTCAATATGAAACATTGACAGCGAATTCCACTCATATCAAATCATGAGTGTCGCACCCTCAAATTTCTTCAAATTTTTAATAAATTTCATAGTTATTGGCACTCAAAATAATCCGCCCCGTCGAAGCACGTGTTGTGCACTCAAGAAATCGACATGTGCCAAACACATGAGTAATCGGCACGTAAGCACACGAGGAAAAAAACACCTTGGCAATAAATGAGAAGGAAGCCATGTGCGAGGCACGTGAGGATTCCTAGAGGTGTCAATCAATGTGAAACACAGAGCAAGCTACCAATGCCAACAAGGAATGATGTCACATATCCTAGTAGTAAAGGTAGTATTCTGTGTCCAAAGCAGCGGAGTATATCAAGGATGGATAAAACAAGATATAAACATGGGTGCCAATGAAAAGTAATCCTATCAAGGATCCAAGAACTTTTCAAAGAGCACCAAAGAAGAGAAAAGTTCCTCGTTTAATTACTCGTCGAGAGAACAGTTGTCAGCAGGTGAAGATGGAGTAGCTCCCTAGAAATATAGCTTAGGAGCCCGTAAAGTACGGAAGACATGAGCACAATCCATATGAGTGAAAGAGGTTTAACTGATATTGCTAGTCTCGAAGCCATTGTAAGTTACTGGGTTTGATTCAAAAGCCCGAATGGGGTGAAGAACGTGGACACGATTGCTTCGAGCAAAGGGGCTAGGGCGAAAGCTAATGAAGTAATAGGTCTCTGAAGTTGAATAAATGCTTGTCTTTGACATGAATTAATCAGGTATTAGAGGGCCGACTACTCTTAATATGATTCTACCTCTGAATACATTTGTCAATAAGGTTCCATAGATAACATACTAGGAAACTTTGGAATTTTTGTATGGTTCTTAGGTTTACTAGTATGACTACTCTACCCATTTCCTTTATAGCTAAAGTAATTAATAGTTTTTAGTTAAAATTTGACGATTGAATGTGCCATTTGTTTTTGTTCCTTTGTAGGTCCATAGCCAACAACAAAGTTTATGTTATTGTTTTTCTTAGGTAAACTTCAAGTTGGAATGCCCTTAAAGTACGTAGATGGAAGGGTCAATATTGTTGAAATAGTCGTAAGCAAAGGTTCATTGTCTAATATAATTGAAGCTATTGTGGCTTTTCATGAGTGTAAAATATAGAAACTCTTTTACAAAATTCTTCGAAGTAGTATTCTTGAAGATGGGGTAACTTTTAGGTAATTATGGGATTTATCTGGCATGATAGATCTCTTATATCATTATCTACATTCTGTAAATATTGAATTATATGTTGACCATGTCAATGATGAACAGATGACTGCTAAGATATGAGGAGTGAAGATGGGAACTAGAGGTCTGTATGATATGAATGTGGAAAGTGTTAATAATGTGGCTGGTAATGTGTTCAAAAATGTAATTGAGAATGTCGATGATAATCGGATTGAGTTAGGTATAAGGATCTAGATGAGGGTGAGGATAATCATGTATGTAATTTGCTCGATGTGGAATAGTCGATTGACAATGATATTTTGAATAGGTTGATGCAAGGAGAAATTTAAAGGAATTTTCAAGAAAACACAAGCTCAAAACCACAACTAATATTGGGGTAGTTGGTGCTACTTCCCAATTAGATGTTGACTCTCCAATAAAGTTAGCAACCGATCTTTTGATTGTGGATGCTTCTAGGTACAAAATAGAGCATCATCACTCAGATGAGGAAGAAAGTCCTCATTTAAGCTTAGATGATGAGAGTAAAGAAGAGGAAGATTATGTTATTTTAAGGAGGAGGAGTATGCTTCTCTCATATGATTGAAATGGTAGGAATCCAGTTTTTGTTGTCAACATGACATGCAACTGAGTTCAAAGAATCAATTTTGATGTACTTTGCAGTTAAGCAAAGAGCAATTAAATACACTAAAAACACTATTAGATTTGTAAGAGCCAAGTGTGTCAAGACCAATTGTAACTGGATGATTTATAGTGTTCTTAACATCAACACTAGATCATCCCATTTGAAAAACTACATTCATATATGTAGTTTCACTTTTGAGAATAAGAGTGTCAAGTTCTTATGTAACTGAACACTTCATGATTCTCATTTTTGCAATGCCTAAAATCAATGCATCCCAATTAAAGAAACTAGTTAGGAAATAGCTAGAGGTGAATGCCACTTTGAGTCAATTTAAGAGAACAAAGCTAAAAACTTCACAGATGTATAATAAGGAATACGCACAGATGTATGATTATTTTAGAGAGCTTTACAATGCAAGCTCCACAAGCACATTTAAAATGAAAAATGAAAAGCCACTGCTAAATTCCCCACCATTATTTGATAGGGCAATTGTAAGAATTGAGAATAAAAATACATGGACCTAGATTATCAACTTGTTCAAGAAGACCTCGACATGGATAATAACAATGGTTGGGCTTTAATAAGTGACCAACAAAAGGTATGCAATACTATTATCACTCATCTTGAATGTCTTTGTAACACTGTGTGTAATGATTATCAACATTAATAGTTTGGTCTTCTTCTCTTTCTCTTGTTTTGTATTTATCAAGGTCTCATCTCTTTAGTAGTTGAACTTTTGCCTAATACAAATATAAGATGTGTACAAGGCACATATATTCTAATTTGGGTAAAAAGTACGAAGGAAAATAATTGATAAAACAATTTTGGAATGTGTCTGGAGTACTGATATGACAGATTTTGAGGTGCATAGACAGAGTTTGAAAGAAATGATTCCACAAAGTCATGATGATCTATTCCATACTGAGACCAAACATCTGTGTAATTTTTTTTTACACCAACATAAATTGTGATGCTATTGATAATAATCTTAGTGAAGCTTTCGATGGTAGGTGTGTGAAAGCTAGATGCAAGGCTATTAGGATATTAGAATCATGGTTATGAATAGAATGCATTGTTGGAAGGATGCATGTTCTAGGTAGACACAAAATTATGGTCAAGAATTGTGCATAAATTACATCAAAATATAATTGTTAGTAGGTAATGCCATTTGAAATGAAATAGAGATTAAGGATACAAGATTATGGAAGATGGTGTTAAATATGTTGCTGACTTGACTTTAGAGACTTGTTCTTGTGGAGCTTGGAAAGTTAGTGGAATTTCATGTTGCCATACCATTTGTGCAATATACCACAAGCAGAATGATCCAGGTGACCATCTAGCTGAGTGTTTCAATAAGGATAAACACCTAAATGCTTATCAATTCATGATGTCTACTATAAGAGGACATAAATTGGTGAGAAAACCAACAAACAAATTCGTCATCCCACCAATCAAAAAGAAGTTTGGTAGGCCAAAAAGGAACAGAATAAAGCACCAATTGATCTATATAAAGAGGATAAGCAAACGATTTGTTCTAACAGGAATGTGGTTGGACATAATTGCAAGGGATGTCCTCTGAAAAAGGTATTTCATCCACTAATTGATCATGTTGATTCAAAGCTTGTTGTCTTAATATGTTGTCAATTAATGCTTGTTGTGTGCTTCTCTAGTTAATGCTTAGGCCAATGTATGTATGTCCAATGTAGGTGCTTATGCACCTAAAGCTCAAGCTTATGCTCAATCTCATGTCAATTCCATTAAATGAAGGCCCAAAATAAGATAAGTAAGTGTGGTGGAATCATGTATTGTAACTTTCAAATGTGAATGTTTCATTTAATGATGATGAGTATGTATTCAATCTAAAACTATAGCAACGGCAAGTGAACTGAAAGAGGATCCAAAGGCCAAGCCACTGCTTTTGCAAAAGCCAATGCACATATATAAGACAATAGTGGGCAGACCAATGCTTCAACCAGTGCTTTTGTAGAAGCCAATGCACTTGTACCAAATAATAGTGGGCAGCTACTGCTTTGCGCAATCTATTGCAAATGTAACAGGATGTAGGGATAGTGTTAATATTTGTGGATATAGTAGATAGGTCAATGCTTTCGCTAAAGCCATGGTGATCAACGACAAGAAAATTTTATGCTCAAGCCAGGGCAATATTTCAATATAGATCTCGAAAAATCCAAGTGAGTAATATTCAATCCCTATACATTCATATGTTGTGACTACATTCTCATGTCAAGTCTTTTTTTTAAAGACCACAATTAAATGGAAAGATGCAAGTACAGTCGCAACCAAAAAAGAAAAAAAATGGTAGGGTTGGTTTACACAAATCATAGGACAAACCTTCAAATCTCAATGAGAGTAATGTTTTAACATTTTATAATAACAACTGACTACTGCTCCGTTTATTTCACGAAAATGACCTCCTGACAGAAAACATTTTCCAAGAAGTCATTTTTCAAGAAAATAACAATATTTTCTGATGTTTGGCTAATACTTAAAAATGAACTGGAAAACAATTTTCGTCGTTTGTTAAGCAATTGATTTTCGGCAACCGGCGGCTGGCAGCCGGCGATGGGTGGCGGTTGGGGAACCGGCGCGACGACTGGCGGAAAATGATTTCCTCTTTTCAAAATGAGAAAAATATTTTCCACACTCTTTAAAGAGAATTTTTCATAAAAGGAAATTTTTTTTCCATGATTAGCCTATTTTTCGCCCCTCAAACATAGGAAAATCCGGAAAACATTTTCGAGGAAGTCATTTTTCGTAAAACAAACGGAGTCTAAAACATGCCCATTCTTCTGTAGCCTAGGACAAAGATTTTAAATTAGGGGTGATCGGTTCACAGGATGGATGGTTCCCACCTAGAACCGAGAACCGTCCGCCTAGGACCGATTTTCTGTAAAATGCGAACCGTGAACCATCGTTCGTTCTATTGATCCACCCGAGAACCGAACCATCGGTCTGGTCCGGTTCCTAGTTGAATCTCGGTTACGGTTTAATGTCACCTGCTCGCTCTATAAAAAAAATGAAATTAAATACTAATCTTACAAATATGACTCAATAAAAGCTCTACATTTGACTAATTTTACATCAAATGATCTAGCACAAAAACTAAAGAAACTTCTTGAGTTTGTACGACAAATGAAAGACTACAGAAGAAACTAGTGTATGAAGAAACTCATGCAAGTATTGACATATCATGCTTTCTTCCCAATTCACCTTACCTAAGAAATAGACAAAAATCAAAACGTAAAATCGGGGCTTTTTTCACAAGTTGAGTGAAAAGAGCAAATATTATCATATAGGGTAGAGTTTTTTTTTTTCATTTGCAAGTTTGGGGTTTTTTTTTTTTGGAATGATGGATTGGGGTCTTTGAGAGATGGCTTCATTTAAAAAAATTACCATTCATATATATAAAAACCGGACCGGTTGGACTGGTTGGATGGTTTCCATCTGAAATCAAGAACCAAACCGATACCCCGATTCTAGAAAATTGAAACAAAAAACTGAACTGTACCCGCCGATTATGATCTAAAATCGACTGTTGGGTACGGTCCGTTCGGTTTGTTGGATCGTGATGTTTTTGGCACCCCTAGCTAAAAACTACCAACAAAGGACTAGTTTTAGGAGCTTCAATGGCAAAGGCACATTCCTAAGCCAATGCATAGCTCATTCTTGAAAGTATGTTGAGTAAATCCAAAGCCACCATCACAACCCTAGGAAGTACTTAAGACTAATTATAAGAACTTCTCCCCAAACATTGATACTCAGGCAAAGGCTTTTCACTCCCCTTTGCATTGGTCTGCTGTTCTTGCAGCTTATGTTGCCTGCTTTTTATTCAAGTTGCGCTGAAATGGTAGACAAATGGGAGAAATTGGTATCAGAGAAGAGACTGTGAGGTCGACGCGTGGGTCGACCTTCTTTGACTCGTGACGTGACCTCAAACAGCATTTGGTAGTAGCTTTGAAGAAGGCAAGAGGATCTTTGAACTTCAGGCACTACAAAAAAAATGGATTTTAGCCACGAAAACGTAGCGACGGAGAATAATTCGTCGCTAATTTGCGACGAAAATAGCGACGAAAATAACCTTCATCGCAAATTCGTCGCAAAATTCGTCACAAAATAACAAGAGACCTTTAGCGACGAAAATTAGCGACGAATTTTTTTCGTCGCTAATTTGTGACGAACAAAAGGCTTTTAGCCACGAAAAATTAGCGATGAAACGTAATTTGTCGCTAATTTGCCACGAAAATAGCGACGAAAATATTTTCGTCCCAAAATTCGTCACCAAATTCGTCGCAAAATAACAAAAGGGTTTTAGCCACTAAAAATTAGCGATGAAATTTAATTTGTCGCTAATTAGCGACGAAAATAGCAATGAAAAAAATTTCGTTGCAAAATTCGTCGCTAATTAGCGACGAATAATGTTTCGTCGCTAATTAGCGACGACATAATTTTTCGTCGCAAAATTCGTCGCTAATTAGCGACGACATACTTTTTCGTCGCTAAAATTAGCACGCGACAACATAGTTTTGTCACTATTTTAGCGACAAACTTTTTTCATCGCTAAAATCCACCGACACTTTTTCCGTCGTTACTTTCGAGACCAAGTAAATTTCCCTTGTCAAATCTCTTCTCCCACTTTTCTCTCCACGCTCTCCCCTTCACCCAGTTTCTTCTCTATTCTCTCTTCTCTCTTGTTATTTGTTTTATATGGTTGAGCATGAAATAAAATGTTATTTATTTCATCATTGTCTTCCATCAATTGCCATAAACTTCATCAATATTGAGTAATTTTCCTTTTTTTTAGGTACATGTCCATGTGAGACATTGCAATTCTCATCAAATTGAGCACTTTCCACTACAAAAAATTCAACCAAATACTTGGGTAAGTCTTCTTCATTTGGTAATTTTTCCATTTTTTTCAGTTGAATTTTTCTTTGAGTACATTTATATTTCACTAAATTCGTCACTAAATTCGTCGCTAATTAGCGATGACAGATGATGTTCGTCGCTAATTAGCGACGAAAATGTATTGTCGTCGCTAATTAGCGACGAAAAAGTGTAATTTCGTAGCGACGAAAATGTACTATCGTCGCTAATTAGTGAAGAAAACTGGGTTCGTCGCTAATTAGCGATGAAAATCACTAAAAAAAAGGGTTTTTAGCCACGAAAAATTAGCGACGAAATATAATTCGTCACAAATTAGCAACGAAAATAACTTTCGTCACAAATTTGTCGCAAAATTCGTCGCAAAATATCAAATTGCTTTTAGCCACGAAAAATTAGCGACGAAATATAATTCGTCGCACATTAGCGACGAAAATAGCGACGAAAATAACTTTCGTCACAAATTTGTCGCAAAATTCATCACAAAATAACAAATTGCTTTTAGCCATGAAAGCCCTCTCCCCATTTTTTCTCTCCATTCTTTTCCCTTCACCCGTTCTCTTCTTTCTTCTCTTCGTGGCCGAGTAAAATTCATGCCACATGTGTATGAAATATTTGCTAATATATAAATGGTATTTGGTAATAGGATTTTTCAAACTTCAATGTATGGACTACAACCAAATGAGTTTGACCGTTTGTGCAATGAAGAATTTGCAGCATGGTTCAAAACATATGTAAGTTGTCTATGGACTAAAACCAAGTTATTAATATTTTATACCTCATTTATTAAAATGTATATTATTGACTTCGCGTGTGTGATCGTAGGTTCACAGTAATCGTGATCAAGTTGAAGAGCAAGATTTGGTATATCATCTATCATGGGGTCCAAATTCAAGAGTACGAACTTGGCCAGCATATTTCATAAACGGGTATAATTTTCATACTCAAGAATATGGAATGGAAAAAGCCACGATGAATAGTGGTGTGTGTGTTCGGTCATCCAATAGTGGCAGTGCAAAAGATGATTTTTATGGCTTGTTAGATGAAATCATAGAGATAGAATGCCTTGGACCATTCATGTGGGTTGTGTTATTTAAGTGCATGTGGTTCGACCCCATCAGAGGAATGAAGGTGCATACGAAGTTTAATTTGGTGAAATAAATCACAAGAAAAGGTATATGAAATATGAACCATTTGTCTTGGCACAACAAGCAATTCAAGTGTATTATGGATCATATCCTAGTTTGAAACGTGACAAAGTTGATTGGTGGGCTGTATGTAAAACCAAAGCACGAAGAAAAATCGAGGAACACTAGAAGGATACAGCATATCAATAAGAGAAAGTTTGTAACACAGTTGAAATTGATGAAGTTTGCATTCCAATTTTACGAGATCCATGTGGAGCAATAATAGATGTGGATCCAAATGAAATTCGTGAATCAAATTTTGAAATTGTTGAAAAATCTGATTTTGAGATAGAGGATGAAGATGACGATATTGAAGAAGACGAAGACGAAGATGAAGACGAAGATGAAGACGAAGATGAAGATGAAGATGAAGATTATTGATATTGTCATTATTATTGTTGTTGTTGTTATTGTTAGTTTTTTTTTTTTAAGTTGGCTCGTTTATTGTGGGATCAAGAATTTTCGGATAGACTAGGATTGTGGGCTTATTTTTTAAGTACTATATATTGTACGCGTATAATCGATTATTGTGAGGAGTAGTTGTGGTGAACCTGGGTAAATTTTGTGTTGAAAAATATTTTCATTGTGAATTTTAGGTTTAGCGACGAAAAATTATCTTCGTGGCAAACTATTGGTTTAGCGACGAAAAAATATTTTTGTTGGTAATTTTTGCGACGAAAAAATGTTTTTTGTCGCTAATTTTAGGTTTACCGACGAAAAATATTTTTGTTGCTAATTTTAGGTTTAGCGATGAAATTTCTTTTTTCGTCGCAAATTTTTGGTTTAGCAACAAAAATCGTTTTCCTCACTAATTTTTGCGACGAAAAGCTATATTCGTCACTAATTTTATGTTTAGCGACGAAAATCTATTTTTGTCGCAAATTTTTTTTTGCGACGAAAATTTGTATTCGTCACTAAATTAGGTTTAGCGACGAAAAGGAATTTTTGTCGCAAATTTTCAGTTTAGCGACGAAAAATGATTTTCGTCGCAAATTTTTCGGTTTAGCAACGAAAAATGATTTTCATCGCAAATATTAGAGCCCGATTTTGAGGATAGCCCAGTTTTTGTGACGAAAAAATATTTTCGTTGCAAATTTTGGTTTAGCATCGAAAATGTTTTTCGCGGCTAATTTTTGCGACGAAAATTTGTATTCGTCGCTAATTTAGGTTTAGCGACGAAAAAATTTTCGTCACAAATTTTTGGTTTAGCGACGAAAAAGTTTTTCGTCGCTAAATTTATGGTTAGGGACGAAAAATGACTTTCGTCGCAAATATTTGCGACAAAATTATTTTTCGTCGCTAATTTTTGCGACGAAAAGCTATATTCGTCACTAATTTTATGTTTAGCGACGAAAATCTATTTTTGTCGCAAATTTTTTGCGACGAAAATCTATTTTGTCGCAAATTTTTTTTGCGACGAAAATTTGTATCCGTCCCTAAATTCAGGTTTAGCGACGAAAAGGAATTTTTGTCGCAAATTTTCAGTTTAGCGACGAAAAATGATTTTCGTTGCAAATTTTTCGGTTTAGCAACGAAAAATGATTTTCATCGTAAATATTAGAGCCCGATTGAGGATAGCCCAGTTTTTGTGACGAAAAAATATTTTCGTTGCTAATTTTGAGTTTAGCGACGAATAATTATTTCGTCGCAAATTTTTGGTTTAGCATCGAAAATGTTTTTCGCGGCTAATTTTTGCGACGAAAATTTGTATTCGTCGCTAAATTTAGGTTTAGCGACGAAAAAATTTTTCGTCCCAAATTTTTGGTTTAGCGACGAAAAAGTTTTTCGTCGCTAAATTTATGGTTAGGGACGAAAAATGACTTTCGTCGCAAATATTTGCGACAAAATTAATTTTTCGTCGCTAATTTTTGCGACAAAAAGCTATATTCGTCACTAATTTTACGTTTAGCGACGAAAATCTATTTTTGTCGCAAATTTTTTTGCGACGAAAATTTGTATTCGTCACTAAATTTAGCGACGAAAAGGAATTTTTGTCGCAAATTTTCAGTTTAGCGACGAAAAATGATTTTCGTTGCAAATTTTTCGGTTTAGCAACGAAAAATGATTTTCGTCGCAAATATTAGCGCCCGATTTTGACTATAGCCCAGTTTTTGCGAGGAAAAAATATTTTCGTTGCTAATTTTGAGTTTAGCGACGAATAATTATTTTCGTCGCAAATTTTTGGTTTAGCATCGAAAATGTTTTTCGCGGCTAATTTTTGCGACGAAAATTTGTATTCGTCGCTAAATTTAGGTTTAGCGACGAAAAACTTTTTCGTCACAAATTTTTGGTTTAGCGACGAAAAAGTTTTTCGTCGCTAAATTTATGGTTAGGGACGAAAAATGACTTTCGTCGCAAATATTTGCGACAAAATTAATTTTTCGTCGCTAATTTTTGCGACGAAAAGCTATATTCGTCACTAATTTCATGTTTAGCGACGAAAATCTATTTTGTCGCAAATTTTTTTTTGCGACGAAAATTTGTATTCGTCACTAAATTCAGGTTTAGCGACGAAAAGGAGTTTTTGTCGCAAATTTTCAGTTTAGCGACGAAAAATGATTTCGTTGCAAATTTTTCGGTTAGCAACGAAAATGATTTTCGTCGCAAATATTAGCGCCCGATTTTGACGATAGCCCAGTTTTTGCGACGAAAAAATATTTTCGTTGCTAATTTTGAGTTTAGCGACGAATAATTATTTTCGTTGCAAATTTTTGGTTTAGCATCGAAAATGTTTTTCGCGGCTAATTTTTGCGACGAAAATTGTATTCGTCGCTAAATTTAGGTTTAGCGACGAAAAACTTTTTCGTCACAAATTTTTGGTTTAGCGACGAAAACGTTTTTCGTCGCTAAATTTATGGTTAGGGACGAAAAATGACTTTCGTCGCTAATTTTGCGACGAAAGTCATTTTTCGTCGCTAATTATAGTTAGCAACGAAAAATTTTCGTTGCTAACCTTGAACAGTGACCCAACACTTCACAGAAAGGAAAGGGAGATTCACCGACCCTCGTCCTTCTTGCAAAGTTTTCGACCAAAACCTCCATTGTCTGTTTTTTTCCTTTTAATATAGTTATCACCGTCTCTTCTCTCGAATTCTTCACACCAAATACCCAAGAACCGGATCTTCCAACTAGCATTTCCCCTCATTCCCTATTCTGCTCTTTTGCTTTACTCCATCCACCACTTTCAAATCAAGGATTCAGCTTTTGCCTTTACCTGTTCGTAAAAAATCCAATCTTTCCCGTCTTACTTACTTCCAATGGATATGCAACCATGAAACATTGCTCTGGGTGCTCGTCAAATCCCGTTAGGAAGCGTTTTTCTGCGGTTTTGCTTCGTGGGTAGAGGAAGAATCCCAGGTTTGTGTTACAAAAGTTGGGATTTTTGTCTCTTCTAATTCGTGAAAAGCAGTGGATTCTTGATTTGTTGACGAGGTTTTAGTAGATGGGCAAGAAAGCAGATCATTTCTTTGACGATAATAAGGATGGCGTTTTGTCTATTAGTGGCTTGGGGACACCATGGTGTCTCCGGGATGATGAATTCTATCCTGGAGGTGGATTATTTGCCAGTGTTGGTCAAATGGGGAGGAATTTCGGCGTTCCGCCGAATCCCCCGACCCTGCGGACACAGGTGGTGAGGGTGGCGGCGGCAAAAAGATGCCCTACGTTGAATTTTTGGTGAAGTATGTGTCTTTGCCGAAGGGAATTGGGATACCAGGTGTTACCAAGGAGGAAGGGACAGTAAAGAAGAAAAATATTGGGCTTAGACTGAAAATAAAGGTTAAAAATCCTTCGTTGAGGAGGTTGATTAGTGGGGCAATTGCTGGGGCTGTTTCGCGAACCGCCGTGGCCCCTCTGGAGACAATTAGAACGCATTTGATGGTTGGGAGTAGTGGGCATTCCACTACTGAGGTCTTTCATGATATTATGAAGCACGATGGTTGGAAGGGCTTGTTTAGAGGTAATTTGGTGAATGTGATTCGAGTTGCTCCTAGCAAGGCCATTGAGGTAAGCAGGAGCTTCTTTTTGTTTTTGTTCACTCAATTTTAGTGTTTTAGCCACTTTGTGGCCATTGAGATATTATTTTCTTGGCTGGTGCTTTGGAGCATTTAGTTGTTGACCTTGTTATCATTTTGGTAGATGCGATTATTTCCAATGATCAGCTGTTTTGTCTTCTTGGACCCAATGGTGCTGGAAAGACTACAACAATAAATTGTTTGACGGGAATCACCCCAGTTACAGGGGGAGATGGTAATAGCTTTTACTTGGCTAATTTCATTTTGCGTAGTACAGAATTTTTCTATTAATAATGTGGTGCATAATGTCATATTGCTGTCTTGTGTTAAAAGCCTCGGTGTATGGTTACTCAATCAGAAATTCGGTTGGCATGTCAAACATCAGAAAAATCATTGGAGTTTGTCCTCAGGTTAACCTTTCTCCTCCATTTTTATCACCTTTGTATCTAAGTACCAACAGCACAGGAGCACAATTCTGCTGCATAGGTGTGGAAGTATTGCAATTATCCTCCAAGCAGTCACAGTTAACTATTTGGAAAAAACAATTAAACATCCGTCCTAAAAGTTTATTGTCAATCGCAGTTTGATATCCTTTGGGACTTGTTAACTGGTGAAGAGCATCTCTACCTTTTCTCAAATATGAAAGGGCTCTTCCCTGCTTCAATCAAATCGGTACATGCTCCTAACTTCCTCTGATGTTATTGGAACTTGTGAATCTGCTTCTAATCCTACACTAAGAGACAATGTTGCCCGCTTGTTTATTTTGATGAACCCATTTGAGTTTTCTCTCAGGTGGTTGAGAAGTCACTGGCAGAGGTCAGACTAACAGAAGCAGGCAAATTTGTCCGGGCACACTATCCGTGACCGTTTGGAGTGACTTTCCGGATGACATAACACTTGACATAGCACAAATTTATTCATTGGACTTATATGTATATATCAGTCTATCTTGTGGTGTAATTAGGATTTTGGAGAAAAATTCATATGTATAAATACATTATTGAGTTCTTTAGGAATATGATATTTTCCTTGAGATATTATGGATACTTCTCTCAGGTTTTAATAATGCTTGATAAAATTGTGATTGGCAAGTATAACAAGGATCTCTATAGTTTTATCATCGGTAGGCCCTACAAATATATAAAAGCTAATTTTGTTGCTAAATTATTTTTAATTTCAGCTAATTGGCCACGATTTTTTGGCAAATAGCATTTGCAGCAAATTAGTGACGAATTTTGAAACAAAATTTATAAACACAATTTTTCGTGGCTAATGAATTAGCGACAAAATTTTAGTGGCAAATATCATTACTAAAATTTGCGAAAATTGAAACAAATTAGTGACGAATTTATTTTCGTTGCAATTTAGTGACAGAATTTAAAATTTTTCGTCGTAAATTTGTAAACTAAGTGGCCTATTTTCGTCGCAAATTTCGTGGCAAATGTCGTTCTAAATCTTTTTCGTCGCTAATTAGCAATGAATTTTGCCATGAAAATATTCGTCGCAAATTAGCGACGAAATAATTTCATCGCAATTTAGCGACGAAACTCAAAAATTTCGTCGCTAAATTTTGTGACCCAATTTTGCGACGAACTCATTTTCATCGCAATTTAGCGACGAAAGTCAAAAACTTCGTCGCTAAATCTCGTGACCCAATTTGGCGACGAAATTATTTTCGTCGCTATTTTTGTCGGAAATTTCGTGGCAAATTTCGTTGCCAAGATTCGTCTCAAATTAGCGACGCATTTTGCCACGAATAAAGTTCGTCGCAAATTAGCGACGAATTTTCCCACGAATAAATTTCGTCGCAAATTAGCGACGAATTTTCCCACGAATAAATTTCGCGCCAAATTAGCGACGAATTTTGCCACGAATTATTTTCGTCTCAAATTAGCGACGAATTTTGCCACGAATTATTTTCGTCGCAAATTAGCGACGAAAGGTTAAATTTTTCGTCGCTAAATTTTGCGACGCCGAATTGGCGACGAATTTTTTTCGTCGCAAAATTCGTCGCAATTAATTTAGCGACGAATTGTGTCGAAATTTTCGTCACAAATTCCGTTGCTAAAACCTTATTTTTTTGTAGTGGGAGGAACAAGCCCAACTAGCAGTTAAAACCCTTCAATCGGTCTACATCCCTGGCTGGAGGTAAATGTCTCATCATCCATAAGCTAGCTGAATCTAAATGAGCTTCTGCTTACAGACATGACATTATGAAAATGTGACTACTGGATTCTATATTTTCGAAGGTTTGTGCCAACTAAGATGAACAGGAGGATGAAGAACATAGATAAAGAAGTGCAGGCTCTGCTCATGGACATCATCCGCAGAAGAGAGAAAGGAATAAGGGCAGGGGAAGCTGCTGGCGATGATTTGCTGGGGCTATTGCTGGAGTCAAACATGAAAGAGAATGTCAGGATGAGCCTTCACGACGTGATTGAGGAGTGCAAGCTTTTCTACTTCGCCGGACAAGAGACCACGTCCGTTTTGCTAGTATGGACCATGGTCTTGTTGAGCGTGCACCCAGATTGGCAAGCCCGAGCGAGGAGGAGGTCCTCCAAACCTTCCGAAGCGGAAAACCCAGCTTTGACGGGTTAAGCCACCTCAAGATTGTAAGTTCAATACTCTCTTCCTATTTTGTTTTGAGTGGCACTCATAATTAAAATATTATCCATTCCATTCGTGGAAATTGATGTCGGATGGGAGGAATTTCCTTAAATTTCATTGTAGTTATTTTTTCTCGTGCGTCATAACCATGGAGATGCTCCTAAATACACTTGCTTTACCATGTTACTTCTGCGGAGTTGTCGTGATCAGGTCACAATGATCTTGAATGAGGTGCTGAGGCTATATCCACCAGCGATCTTACTGCAACGGCAGCTTCAGAAGGAAAAAAAAACTGGGGAAATGACCATACCCGCGGGAGTCCATCTCTTAATGCCGATTCTCCTCATCCACCATGAAAGAACTGTGGGGCGAGGATGCCGAGGAGTTCAAGCCGGAGAGGTTCGCCGAGGGAGTGTCCAAGGCCACCAAGAACCAAGTCTCCTTTTTTCCGTTCGGATGGGGCCCTCGTATATGCATCGGCCAGAACTTCGCAATGATAGAGGCGAAGATGGCGCTCGCCATGATACTTCAGCAATTCACATTCGAGCTCTCTCCATCTTATGCGCATGCTCCTTCTGATGTCATCACCCTCAAGCCACAGTATGGGTGCTCAGGTCATCTTGCACAAGGCAAACTAGAAAGTTACATGTCAGGGTGACATGTGGTGTGGACAAAAACGTGCATTTGAAATAAGGAACAGTGTTCGACCAAAAAAAAAATAAGGAAACAGTACACCTTTTTCCAAGTTAATGCTTTGTTGTCTTCCCTCCCTAATGTAATAACCTAGGATCATCAGTGATCGATTGTGATGGAATCTTGCACAGAAGAATGTGATTTGACGTATGCATAGACATTTTAGAGATGAAAAGAAGTTTGGCTTACTCGAGCTGAATTTCTTAGGCGTCAATTTGTAAGCAAACCAATCCAGAAATTCTAGATATCCAATGAAACAACCGGACAAAATGAATATGACCAAAAAAAAAAAAAGGGGGGGGGGACAAAGTGAAACCTTATCTCGCCGCCCATGTTTGAAATCTCTCGCCCCTGCTCATCCTGCTACTGTGTTATTTATTCATTTATTTTTATTTCTATTAGTTGGCTTCTACAGTTCAGGTGGGCCGAGAAAGCTAATGCGACCGGCGGTCGCCACACTTATGATCAAGTCTGATTTCAACTATCCGAATATGCGGAGGCATTGGTGTTGGGCATTGACCATACTGGCCAATTTCCATGTATATGTGATCTGATTTCCTAAATACGTAATTCGATGATAAATTAGAGTGTCGAGATTCCTGCGCGCCATCATGGATAAAATATGTATGATGAGGAAGGAATCATTTTCTTGGAAAAATTACAATGACCCTAGGTAGCTACTAAATACATGTGAAGAGAGATTACATTGGTTAATTTTAGTTAATTCTAATGGAATTTGATGCATTGACAGTGATAAATCCAAAAAAAAAAAGCTTGAGATAATAGCGGTTTTGGCAATATCGGGCCTGGATCCCATTGTTGATCCGTATTATCTACACAAGCGTGTGAAGCCTGAGGTCTGGTCTGGTTTATCTTCATCTAGTTGGTGTGACATGTGAAAAACGTTTGATATATATATACACACACAACGCCTTTGAGTGATTGATACATCCAGTCCGATCCGGTCCATCCTTTCATCCATCTTCATTAAAGCCATCCTCAAATTGATATAAACACGACGCCTTACAATGCCCTTGCCCAACATCATCAAACCATCTTCAAATTTATCAATCGATTGATCTCGAACATACAGACAAATTGATACCGTCCTTGTTGAGTTTCCAAACATTTTACATTACTGTCCATTTATTGGAGATTCATGCTTCCCGGTTTGAATTTTGGCGACCAAAGACGGAAACATACCTCAAGTTTTCTGATTACTTATTCTGACATGCACACAGCAGGGTACCTAAACGAACATTAAATAAAAAAAAAAAAAGGGCGTATATGACTGTCCTTTCAAGTTTGGATTTTCACGAACATTCCGATCTTCCACCCTCTATGGCTTGTGCTTGGTGCATATTGATTTATTGTAGTAATTTTAGGCATCATAATCATAAAAGCTCCTACATAACAAGTGACATGTTGTGTAGACCAAAACGTGCACTGAGATGAGGAAACGACACCCAATTTGATGGATCATTTGAATAAGTGCAAACCACAAGATCATGTGGAAAAGTGTCCCAAAAAGTCTAAATATTTTGCATTGGTGCCAACTTAAACCATAACCCTTTCAATTGTGTCCATCATCCCGAACCTTTCGTATTTGTGCCAATGAGTCTATTGAAAAAATTTTGGCTAGAAATCGTTAATATGGAGCCATCAGTATGACGTGGATGTTTTTTTAAGTAATTTTTTATTTTTTAATTATTTTTTTTATCTTTTTCTCTACTTTTTTTTTTTTTTTGAGAGAGGGACAGTGACCCTAGCCAACACTAGGCAAGGGCAACAACACCATTGCCTGTGGCTGGCAACCCTCATCGGTCCTCTATATAAAAAAAAAAGCAACACAAGTTTTTTTTTAAAAAAGAAAAAATTGCTAAAAAATAAATAAAAATACTAAGATTATTTTAAGAAAATATCTATGTCAACGCGACCGTGTCATGTAGGATGACTGGTATTCATATCAGCGATTTTCAGCCAAAATTATCGGATGGACTCAATGAGCACAAATGCAAATGTTTAGAATTAAATTAGCACCATTAAAAGATTTAGAACTGAATTGACACTAAAACAAAATATTTCAGACTTTTTGGACATTTTTCCCCAAGATCATGAGTTCAAACATGTTTATTAGTAAATTTTTGTGTCATTTTTGGGAGTTGTGATATAAGGACTCAACACACCTTTGCTCAATATGTCGCCAGTGGCACTAAGCGGACAATCTCTTCGTAATCTTTAACCCAAAATTTTGTAATAGAGGTGCCTTAATGATGTATGGAGAGAGTAGCCATGATGGTTGTGCATAGTAATCTTCAAGGTGGTCCGTAATACTGAAGTGCGCGATCCGTACAGACGCTAGCCCGAACACATTCAATACCAAAAAAAAAAAAAAAATTCTTCGTTGATATTACCAAGGCACATAAAACATACATGATGGCGTTTCGTGGGGACAGTAGTCAATGTTCTCGATGCGACCTCTCTTGCTGCGACACAAGACAAAAATCAGGCGTCAAATGAGATTGTCTTCATCCTCGACTAATTCCAACGAGTCATCTGGGTAGTGACAAACTAGGATCTAAGGTCATGTTGAGGTTTGGGAAATATTTGTAGGATCGTTACCGAATATTGAAATGCTTCTTATTCCTCTCATGCTTAGCTTAGTTTTTTTTTTTTAATAATACTAAGCGTGGACATATTTATTTGAAAAAGCAAAGAAAGATTTGAACTCGGTACACCATGCTCTAATACAATTTAAGATTTTGTGAGATTACTGTAAACTATTCTAAAAAAAACTTAAGGTATTAAATGAATACATGATTTAATATTTAGATATTCCATCAAGGTTGGATAATCTTCGTATGAGAATAATTTACAATTCACGATGCTCAGACTTTTCATCATTTATTAATAAATTCTTTGGAAGGTAAATATGTTAATAAAATCAGAAAGACATGGGCACTCGACAACATCGATTAGCAAAACAATTAAACACGATCCCATTCACATTCGATGCATATTGTGAGGCCATATGGGAGATCCAGCATGGCAAAAGGCAATTTGGCAACTTCAAAGAGTATTGTTACCTCAAAATCGTCGAGGATGAGTCGTACGAAAAAAAAAAAAAAGCGACGAATTTACATGAACTTCTGGAAGGAATCCCACCTCGTCTAGTGATTTGCTCCCATGGCAATCCCTTTGGACCAACAATCGAAAACAAAAAAAAGGGTCTCGAATGGCATGAGAACTTCTTTGGATATGTGTAATGTAGTAAACTTATTTCCAATAATAAGATGATATTAATCGAGGAAGTTAAGTAAATACCATTCTAAATATGCTTGAAGAAAAGCTCTTCCTTATGATTTTGCAAGACCAAGTTAAACCGATGTATTCGACGCATATAAATAATGTATGAACAAGGAACTTGCACCAAAAAGTAAAAACTATCCGACTGAAACAACGACTCCATGACTTATCTTCACGTCTCTCCCTGAGACAAGCCGAAGTTGCAGCTAAAGAGCGAACAAAAGCTGGAAAACAACCGAAACAAAAACCTCTTTCTTTACCCACAACTGTTCAAGTCGATGCTATATGTAGGTTAGGAGATGATAAACTGTTGATAATCAAACACTATTGCAAGATTATATATTATGTACAAGTATTTCGAATTTGATACAACACTTGTCAAAGGCTTTTTACACCTTCACGATGCACAAAATGTGCATCCCAGGTTTTTTCATTTCTCCATAACATGTCTTGCAAGCAAAAGAGAGATTCCATCGCTGTTGAGAAATTATTCGCTGTACATGTCCTAAACTAAATATTCTACTGCAAGATTTTATGGGATTTAAATGGAACGCATCATTTTCAATGATTTGTATTTGTCACAACAATAACACACAAATGGCTTTGCATGGGCTATGGCTATATAAATACGTCTCCTCCCTTGCCCAACATTATCAAACCATCATCGCACTGAACTCTCTCTCTCTCTCATACACGCCCACAAGCAGAGACGCAGACCCACATACACACAGATAGATACACACACAAAGACGTAAAGATGGAGTGGTCAATCCAGTCAATTGCACTAGCGACAGATCTGGCCGTCCTGACGACATGAGTATGGAGGGTGGTCCAGTAGGTGTGGCTGAGGCCGAAGAGGCTCGAGAGGCTCCTCAGACAGCAAAGCTTCTCCAGCAAACCCGACACCTTTCTGTTCAGAGACCTCAAGGAGAGCTCGCGGCTGCTCAAGGAAGCCAAGTCCAAGCCCATGGCTGTCTCCGGTGACGTCAAGCCTCATCTCTTGCCTTTCTTGCATCAATCCTTCCAAACCTATGGTATGCACATATTCATAGTATTGCTGTGTGTGGCACTTTTATTTTCTTATTCATTAAAACTCACTTGTTTTCAAACTTTGGTCGATGCTGTTTTTGATGGAGCCTCAGAACATTTGAATTGACTGTCCTTTTTATTGGAAATTCATGCTTCCCCATTTTGAATTTTAGTGACCAAAGATGTTAATACATCTCAAGTCTTCTAAATAATTGCTTATTTTGATATGCACGCAAAAGGGACATCTTACCATGCATAAACGAACATAAAAATACTTACTCGACCATTTAGAAAGATATTTCAGTATCATTGAAGGCGTGTTTGTAAGAAGGTAACCATGAAACTTTTTGTATGTGAATAATCGATTTTTTATTCTTAAGAAAATTTTCCTTGGAATATATAAGCAAAATGGATCCAATTGTAGAATCTAGACTACTAACAAGTGGGCCCACATACGCGGAAAGAAATAATATTGACTCTGTTACCATGTGAGATTTTGTAAAACCAATATTAAATATTCCAAAAGCATAAGTAGTTAGATGAAGATGTGGTTTAATAATTAATTATTTAACATCCGAAACTGTAAATTTCAGATTCCAAAAAATGATGAATATGTTCCTACAAATACGTTCTTGTTTCCCCCTTTGATGTTGTCATTCTCTTCTTTGTTGTCACAATGGGCTTTAGGTGTTGAGAAAGTGCTGAGAATTTTAAAGAGTGGTAGATATGAGTCTGACTCCATGAGGTCAAAAAGGAAAGGATAAAAATGATTTATTAGAGTGGCACAGCGGAGGTATGGTCAAACGGTCTGAAAGTATGAAGGAACAATGAAAGGCGGCTATCCACATCTTTACGAATGAGGCCATTTGTGAATGAGATCAATAAATCTTGTTGACATTCGTATGTGGCTATAAAAAATATTTTTGGTGTATTAAACACTTGTTGGTAATTATTATAACCATCTTTTTCCTTTGCGGTATGAGTTAAATCGCCATTACATGCACTCCTAAGAAAAATCTGACACTGGAATTCATTTAGCAATGTGGCTCTTTTTTTGCTGGGTGCATTTGAAGGCAAAGACTCGTTCATGCAGATAGGCCCAATACCTAGAGTGAACATAACGAAACCCGAACAAATAAACGAGATCTTCCACAAGACACGCCTCTATGCCAAGCCAACCTCCAATATCCTGGCGAAGTTGCTCACCGATGGATTCGCGAACCACGAGGACGAGAAATGGGCACCGCACAGGAAGATCATCAATCCAGCATTCCGCATGGAGAAGTTGAAGGTACATGAAGCTATACTCTGGTCAAATGGAATTGAACCACACACATTGATGCCTCACGATGTTTCCTTTAATTCCTTCTTTGCATTGGCAGAAGTTGAAGGTACATGAAGCTATACTCTGGTACATGCAGCTTATGTTGCCCGCTTTTCATTCAAGTAGCACTGAAATGGTTGGTAGATGGGTAAAAATTGGTATCAGTAGAGAGATCATGTGAGGTCGAGGCGTGGGTCCACCTTCAAGATTTGACCTGAGAGATGGTCTCTCGAACAGTATTTGGTAGTAGCTTTGAAGAAGACAAAAGGATTTTCGAACTTCAGGAGGAACAAGCCCTGCTCGCAATGAAAGCCCTTCAATTGGTCGACATTCCCGGTTGGAAGTAATAGCTTTCATCATACGTAAACTAATTGAACCTAAATGAGTTTATAGCTTACAATCATGACATTCTCAAAAAATGAACTTTTTTTTTATTCAATATTTCGCAGGTTTGTGCCAACTAATATGCACAGGAGGATGAAGAACATAGATAAGGAAGTGCAGGCTCTATTCATGGACATCATCAGCAGAAGAGAGAAAGCATTGAGGGCAAGGGAAGTTGCTGGCGATAATCTGCTGGGGCTGCTGCAGGAATCAAATGCGAAAGAGAACGTCAAGATGAGCGTGCAAGCTTTTCTACTTCACCGGACAAGAGACCACTTCGGTCTTGCTTGGTTGGACCATGGTCTTGTAGAGCGTGCACTCGGATTGGCAAGCTCAAGCTAGGGAGGAGGTCCTCCAGATCTTTGGGTGCAGAAAACCCGGCCTTGACGAGTTAAGCCACCTCAAGATTGTAAGTTCAATGCTCTTTTCCTCTTTTGTTGAGAGTGGTGCTCATAATAGGTCCAATCTAAAGAGTTTTTTCACGACCATTTTCAAGCGCATGACGCATGATAGTTATTCTATTCTTACTAAATGCGTGGTTAAAATTCTTTGTAGACGAAAAATTTGGTTAAAAATAATAGTATACTTTCGCGCCATTAGCTTGAACTTAAGTTTCCCCTCAAGACGAATCTGATTTTTCTAACAAGCCTCAAACCTTTTTCCCTGGATGAAAATTACAATCTTTTCTGTTCTCTTTGTGAATACTGATTTCGTTGTAGTCTTTCTCGGGGATCATAATCACACATAGATGGTCCTATGTTCATATCTTTACCATACGACATCTTTTACACATTTTTCGCAATCAGGTCACAATGATCTTGAATGAGTCCCTCAGGCTATATCCACCGATTAGCATGCTCGTACGCGAGGTCCACAAGGAAACAAAACTCGGGAAGCTAATCGTTCCCCTTGGAGTCCAGCTTGCAATGCCAACTCTCCTCATACACCAAGATAAAGAACTGTGGGGCAAGGTTGCTGAGGAGTTCAAGCCAAAGAGGTTCGCCGAGGGAGTGTCCAAGGCCACCAAGAATCAAGTCTCCTTTTTTCCTTTCGGATGGGGCCCTCGTATATGCATTGGCCAGAACTTCGCAATGATAGAGGCGAAGATGGCGCTCGCCAGGATACTTCAGCAATTCAAAACTCATGCTCTCTCCATCTTATGTGCATGCTCCTTCTAATGTCATCACCCTCTAACCACAACACGGTGTTCAGGTCATCTTGCACAAGGCAAACTAAAAGTTACAGACCAGGATGACATGTAGTGTAGACAAAAACATGCATTAGAATAAGGAAGTCATACACAATTTTCCACGTTTATGCGTTGTTGTATTTCACTTTTAATAACAGAACAGTTGTTTTCGTAAACGTAATCAAATGATCTCTTAACCAAGAAATCGGTTATTTTTAGTTTCGTGACAGCAAGTGGCCGGGTGTTATCTGAATCTTCCTAGTAGAAAAAACCCTAGAAGAAGACCAGGTATAGCTTTTCCTAATGCGATAATAAACCCACTTATTTCTTCAGATGAAAACGTACGATGGAGGCTACATGAATTGAACCACCTTTCTCGACAAATGAAAAGAAAAGACCGCTACATCTTTATTTGTGCAAGAGGCCTTTTTTCAACTACTTAGTCTCCCATCAAAAAAAGAAAAAAAAAAAACTACTTGGTCCAAAGCTAATTGTTAGAAAGCACTTGTGAGTTGTATTAGAGAAGTCTCACATTAGAGAATTGACGTAGAGTTGAGCAATTAATATATCCTAATTGGCGCATAACTCATTAACTTAAACTTTTGAGTGAAGGTGGGTTCAACTGGATATACTGACGGGCTCAGACTTGTGCTCTCTCTTAGTGATCTTCTCAAGTGAAAGTATTAAACTTCTGTTGCATGCTCCCAATAAATGGTATCAGAACTGATAGTTGATTGGTGCCCCACCCTCAATATGTATTGATGTTTGGTGAATATCGCGCTCTCAACAAATGGTATCAGAGTCGATAGTTGATTGGTTGCCCGCTCCCAATGTGTATCGATGTTTGGTGAATATCTCAAAGAAGAAATCTGGTGACCAACGCAATTTCCGAGCCCACAATGCAGAAGAATACCTGAATTAAGGGAGAACAAACTTAATACTGAACTCACATGTGAGAGGGAGATTGTTAGGATGTACGTACGAGTTATGTTATATAAGTCCCCATTGGAGAATTGATATGGGGTTAAGTAGTTAATATATCATAGTTGGCATATAACTCATTAGCTTAAGCTTTTAAGTAAAGGTGAGTCCAACTAGATATATTGACGGGGTCGGACTTGGGCTCTCTCTTGACAATCTCTTCAAGTGAAAGTATCGAACTTCTGCTGCACATTCCCAACACAAAGCAAGCCATTGCCACTAGTTTCTTCGAGTGAGTTCTAGAATGCTTTGCCTTTAAAATAAAGCATCGAGGCAAAAAAAAAAAAAAAAGAGTCGAAGAGCTCTTATTAAAAGCAAACAGTGCTTTCATACGTAAAATATTCAATACAAAACGATAATTTAGACTCGAACCACCGCCCGCCCCACCCTTGTCTTAGCTTAAAATTGTTCTCTAAACTTCGTTCATTACTAGCCAAATAAGCATCTATTGAATCACGAATGATGTGGCATTGGACTAATTTGGGAAAGCTTTAACAAAGAAGTAATGGGGCAATTCCTCTTCAAGCCCCCGTGACATCAAGGAATAAGATTTGTATGGGATGTCCTACTCTTTTTTGCCAATAAAATTTAATGCCTCGTGTGAGAATGATTTGCATGGCATATTCCTTCCATTCATTGCATGTTGTTCCTTCCAGGGGGACGCTCTGCTTGTCAAGGTATAACGAGCAATAGGGGCATCTGTTAGTCGATTTCCCGCGACCGAGGGTGAGACGCTTCCCCCCAACACTTTTGAAAGAGCTTCCCCAGATCTCCCCCATTTGATTCCTGCAGATACCTAGTCCACAAATTCTTGTATGTCGTGCCCAGCCCTAAAGTAAAGGACCAGCGATTTAGGCAATATCTACCTTGTGCACAGTGGACGGAGGCTCGCCTGGGGTCACAAAACCCTATCTAGGCGGCGCGGGGTCAAGTGATCCTAGGTTGGTCTCGCCATAGCGTGGTGGTGGGGCCGCCGTCACCACTGCCCTCTCTCTTCATATAGAAAAGGAGATTACCCGTCGCAACAATGGCGACATGGATCATGTCATCACGTGAAAAGGTCAAAACTAAAATATAAAAAAATCTGCAGTATAATTATTCATATTATTGTGCAGCTCGTCCATGGAGTCCGACGAAAGCGCACAAGTGTGAAGAATTGTGCAAACCTGTTGTCATAAATATATATATATATATATATATGTGTGTGTGTGTGTGTGTGGTGTGTGGGGGGGGACTTTTTCTGCAAGTTGAAGAAAAGAGAAGGGTGATGCGTGGATTATGAAAATTTTCTAGGTTAAATGGGAGATGAATTTTATTAATTTATGAAAGTTGCTTTTCTTAAAAACCTCAAAGCCAAAGTAAGGGTGCGTTTCGAAATCACTTTACCAAGTACCTTTGAGCCTCCAAAGTCCTTTGGTTCAAATTTTAAGTATTTGGTAAATTTTTTGCAAAGATACTTGACTCAAAGTCGCCTTTACAAGACTAAAAGTCCAAGACAGCTTCAAGGCTGCCTTAAGCTTTTAACTTTGGGCATTCTGTGATACCACTGTCGAGACCAACATCACTGAGACCGTCGCCACCATCCCCACCATCTTTGCCGCAAGTGCCGCCGCCACGCCATCTGCACGCCCCCTCCTACCCATGCTGCCTCGCCTGGGCGGACAGCGTGGTCAAGCCCGCCATGGCTGAGCGAGGTCAGCCTGATAGCGGAGCCTCTAGCCAGTCGTTAAACTGGCTAGAGGTAGGGAGGGGTTGGGGAAGGGAAAAAATAAAATAAAAAATAAAAATTATTTATAAAATCATACAAATTCAAAAAAAAGATTAAAAATATTCAATCCCCGGTCAGTAAAAAGACTTTACAAATTTAATGTTTACTAAATAGCATTTCTCAAAGTCACATTTCAAGGCATTTTCAATTTACAGTGAGATGTGCAAACAACTTTTAACATTTACAAATCCTTTTAATCTAAAGACCTTTACAAGTATTTTTCCTAAAGGCTTTCCCCAAAGTCAATCCAAATGCCACCCTAAGAGGGTATCCCTTGAGTTTGAGCATTGTCCAAGCAAAATTTGAGCAAAGAAGCTCTTCAAAATTTGTTAACGACACATTGAAACTGCGGCTCTCAAGATTTTTTGAAAAGCCCGAAATTCTGTTTTCAGTTTTCAGAACATTCCAAATACATGTAGCAGCAAGACACATTGAGCTCAAATTTCCTGCAATTACCGAAACTGAAGGTCTGTTTGGTATATACCGAAAGGTTCAAACGAGGAAAATTTAAGTCGCCGACATTGTAAATTTGTATCATTTGATGTGTTGCTAAATAAACATAAAAATATATTCATTATAGCTAAAATAGGATGGAAAGGACCTTTTTTCTTGCCTAATACATAGTATCTGTATGTATGTTTGCTGTATATCGTCGTCGGCCTCTTCGGCTTGTGCGGCCTGGACGATCTTTTGCCAAAATGCCAGCAAGTGCGAGCGTCCTATAGAATTTACGATGTTGCAAGGATCTTTCTGTGGTCAAACTATCACCTGTCGGAACGTGTTACATTGACGAGTTCTGCCCCGCGTGTTTCAGGACAATTGACTCGGCGCGACACCATCTACTTTTGCCCCCGCCGCAAAGACAGACCTGTAATGCGTCAGAACGGACGTTAATCCACGGCATTTGGTGTCTATATCCATTGGTCAGGCCATCTCAAAACAAATTTGGACTCCCTTGTCCGCAGGAACCCGGTCCAATTGTCTAATCTGCTATAGGATTTATCACGTCAAACGAAAATCCTGCTCCGAGTTAAAAAAGGGAAAAAAAAAAAATAGAATCATAAGAGATCAACTGTCTGAACATTTATGCATACAGTTTCAAATTGAGAGTGCAAGGGAAATAGTCTTAGAGTATTTTTTCTTTTTTTACTTTGTTTCTTAACAAGCTTGAGACAGTTCTAAACGACTTGACGTTAATGTTGCTGATGTAAGTGCCTCTTTCAAAAATCCACGATACGATTCACTTGTAATTTCTTCCCCAATTATGTTTGACATTTTTTTGATTTTACGTATTAAAATATCTCGACAGAAAAGTGAGGAATGAAATTACTTTTTAACTTTTTAGAATTTGCAACAAACAAACTCTAATACATATTCTGCTCTTGGGACCT
>JAGVVM010005859.1:0-20854 GCA_019149425.1 Psidium friedrichsthalianum
CCCCCTTCTTTTCATCGTGGAATATGCAACTCCCTTCCTCTTCCCCATCTTGGTCTTTTTTTCCCTTCTCTTGCGTGGTACTCCCTCTTGTCAAGCTCGTCCTCGCCAAGCAAAGATGATGATGATGCCATTCGACATAAGTGACGATAACTTCTCACCTCAGCCATACCGCCACTACTTCATCGCTACCGCCTCTGCCTATTGAGCTATCGCCCTTGAACTGGCAGGATCCTAAGAAGGAGAGGGAAGGTCTGTAGCGTGCTTGACTTCCATTGAGCTTTGATTCCCTGCCAAACTCAATCTTAAGGCAAGTGGACACCTAAACTCTCTCCTACAAAGTATAATCTTTGTGTGAAATAGTATGAGAGGCTCACCCCAAAGATGGAATTGGCGAACGGGTGTGGGTTTGCTCAGTGAGGGAAATGTCGGTGCATGTTCGATCGGTTACTTGTGTTAGAATCTCTAACACTCTCAAAATTGTGAGTGGATCGCTTGATCTATCGTCGAATTGAGTGAATTACAATTGCGCCGCCGGGGGAGGGTTCAATCGTGAGCTTAAAATGGTGAGAATTGAGAATACGAGGCATATACATTAGCTCCCTTGAATCTAATGTAATTGGTTACCTATGGTTGAGCTGGTTGAAGGGGTCTGTCTCTAAGTGTGATGTTGTATTCCGCAAAGTGGGAGATCGAGGCTAGTGGGATAATCGGCCATGGGTGAAACTAGCGGGTTTATCGATCCAGAATTTTGGGAGATGAATTTAGGAGTCCTAAATTCGATAAGAAGACACTACTTGATCATTTGGTGCACTAGAGCATCGAGGAACTAGAGTTCTAGTCTAGATTGTCTAGTTTGCTATTATACTTGTGAGATTGGTTAGGTTTGAGCTCATGTGGTCAAACAAGAGTTATGGAGAAATTATTGAAATTATCGCATTACACACCTGTTCTTTTGCTTGCTCGATTGAGGATTAGACAATCTAGTTGTTGGTTTAGGAGTAATACTTGCTAAGTTTTATTCTCAGCCTTATGGATTATGAACTTTTCTTTCAGATTGTTTAGTCGTGCCAATAACACTAGCGGAGCCTACCTACATCTATAGTGGCCTCTTCGAATTTTCGTACCAATGGGAGGAGGATACATGGTCGGGTGGTTCAACCACCCCTCTTAGGAGGCTCATTATGACCTTAATCCTAGTAGTGGAACCTAACAGGTTCGTTACCCACAATTCTTTGCTCTATTCGAGAGGCGAGATGATGACAGCTTAGCAAGACCTACACCATTAGTTCCTCGACATGACGATTCCCAATAGGATGTATCGGAGTTGATTTTGAGAGGTTCGGGTAGGGTTTCTAACTGATTGAGATGTAGTTGTCCCTTTTTGTATTAACCATGAGATGTATGTAGTTTATCGTTGTACGGTAGTTTCAATCGAAGTTGCTTAAAAATGGGAGCATAGTACCTTTTTGTTTACCTCCCAGTAGCTATTTTCTCTGACGTAAAATGGATGTGCTAAATAGTTATGTATGTATGTATGTATGTATGTATGTATGTATGTATGTATGTATGTATGTATGTATGTATGTATGTATGTATGTATGTATGTATGTATGTATGTATGCATGCATGCATGTAATGGAATATTCCATAATTCACAAAGTTTTGTTTATTATCTATTTTAAGCCGTAACGAACCTTTGAGGTCGTAACCCTTAAGCATCATGCCATTCTCCTCTTTGCATACATTATCATTCCTTCTTGGAAGGCTCACTACCTGTTTTTAGATGAATTAACTTTCGCATTCACCCTTTATTATTTATAATATTAGATTAAAGCAGATAATGCAATTAACCCGAGAAGACGACTGATCTAGGACTCCGCCGTGACATGTGTCATTTGCATGAGTCGTGTAATGTCATCTTGAGTCTAATGCCTGCTTAATCTTGATATAGAGTCATATTTGATTGATCGATGAATTGCCAGTTAGCCTGTGAGTTATTTGCTTCACTGCTGATTTTTTTACCACAGTCTTGTAGTTGAAATATTTTTGAGATAATTAGGTTTATCGATCCTTCCCACTATCCCTATCTTGCTTTACAATGCATCTTTGGAGTTTGAACAAAAATGGGAAGAACATCATGATCCCGAGTTTCTAGGCGAGGAGTTTCATGTTTTGGTTTCGATACTCTGGGTTGACATGAGAATGCCTCATGGGATGATCCCACTCTATCTTATAGCGTTGTTCAAGAGAGAGCCTTTGGCTATCTGATTGGGCTATTACCTCTGGTGACTTCTGACGACGATAACGATGATGACCATGGAGCGTAATAGTAGTGGTGGAGGGACTACGGAATGACTAATGTGCACAGGCAAGCTTTTGAGGATAGACGTAGCAGCAGACACTTTTTGGCTGAGTCGTAGAGAGGAACGTTAAGAATAGGGATGAGTTTGTGGGAGGTACATGTGGAGTAGTGGTGGAGTTATCTTTTGACGCTTTCCTCAGGTGTTTGTCTAAAAGACTTGAATGTATGATACAGATACCACATGCGTACGCGTATGTAATGGTTTTAATGGGGATTGTTAGGAGATTTTTGCTATGCTTCATGCTTGCGCCTTTTAGTATTTATTAATGTCAAATTGAAATAGAAAATCAAAAAAGGGGTGGCTACGCTCAAGACAAGAAAATAACTAAATTTATGCAATTGACTTAAAGCAATATGATAACGGATTAGTATGAAGCGAATTTTGCCAAACTATCCAGGTTTGCTCCTAGATTGGTGGAAAATAGTAGAGATAAGGCTAAATGCTTTCTGAATGGATTGGGGATGGATATTTGAAAGCAACTAGTACTCCTGGATATACAAGATTATAATGCCCTCTATAGGCGAGTTCAACAGATGGAATAGGAACTAATTAAGGAAAGGAAAGAGATGATGGCACAAAGGAGACTTGTTATTCATTAGGAAAGAGGCAAAAGGCCAATGACATGGGGACGGTCATCGTTTGTTGAGAGAAGATATGACCCTGGACGAGATGAAGGATAGGAAACCACTAGGGAATGAAGTGAATGCCTTACTAGAGGGATGTACTATATTTTGAGAATCGAAGGTGTTTTGAATGTGGACAATAGGGACACTTGAGTAAGAATTGCCCTCGATTTGGACGGCCGTAACCACCCATGACAGGTAATGCTCCGGAGTGACAGGAATGGCAAGAACGGCTAGGAAATTCCCAAAGACCACCAACGCAATAAAAGGTTTATGTTGTCACCCAAGAGGAAATAGAGACTTCCAGGACTACTATAACAAGTATGCTCTCTTTACATGATCGAAAGGCATATGCTTTGTTTGATATGGGTGCAACTCATTCCTTTGTGTTTGTGCGATTTACACAATCTAGTGGAATTAGATATAAGTTATTAGAAGTACCCCTTAGTGTCTCAACTCCATTAAAAGACAAGGTTGTGTCCACTTTGATATGCATGGATTGTGAGATAGTGATAGGAGGGCAAAATTGGACAATAGATTTGATAATAATGGACATGTATGATTTTGATGTCATTATTAGAATGGATTGGCTTCATAAGGTACAAGCCCTTGTGGATTGTTATAGAAAGATAAGCCAATTCTATTTGTTAGATGGACCTAGCTTTGAATTTGTGAGAAGTGAAGCAACAACATATGTGCTACTGATCTCGATAATTGAGACACATTAACTCTTACGCAAAAAATGTCAAACATATTTAGCGGCAATACAAGACATTACAAAAAGGGAAAGAAAGGGACTTGAGGACATTTTAGTAGTCCTTGAGAAATTACAAGAGCTACTACCTAGACGAGAAGTAGAGTTTGTGATTGAAGTAGCCCCTGATGCAGAACCTATTTCAAAGACCCCCTATCGAATGCTATTAACGAGATTAAAGGAGTTAAAGGTATAATTACAAGGATTGCTAAGCAGAGGATTAATAAGACTAAGTGCGTCACCATAGGGTACACCTGTGTTATTTGTGAGGAAGAATGATGGATCCTTACAACTGATTATACATTGATTATAGACAATTGAACTAAGTAACGATACAGAATAAGTACCCATTACCCATAATTAATGACTTGTTTGATCAATTACAAGGAGTGAATGTGTTTTCTAAAATTGATTTGAGGTCGGGTTATCATCAACTAAGAATTAACGAGGAGGATATTCCTAAGATGACGTTCCGAACTCGCTATGGACATTATGAGTTTCTAGTTATGCCATTTGGTTTGACCAATGCGCCTGCGGTTTTTATGAACTTAATGAATAGGGTGTTCAAGCCATATTTGGATCTGTTTGTGATAGTCTTCATTGATGATATCTTTATATATTCAAAAGGAACAAAAGAACATGAATGTCATTTGAGGAAAGTACTCTAGACATTAAAAGAGCACAGTTTGTATGCCAAATTTAGTAAGTGTGAATTTTGGCTGGATCAAATGGTATTTTTGGGTCATGTGGCAACAGGTATAAGAACATTGGTGGACCTAGATAAGATTAAGGCTATTTTGAAGTGGTCAAGGCCAACAACGGGGATGGAAATTCGAAGTTTTCTTGGACTTGCAGGATATTATTAGAGGTTTACTGATGGGTTCTTCCATTTAGCTATACCCTTAACCAAGTTGACGAGAAAAGGTACGAAGTTTGAATGGATAGAAGAATGTAAAAATGATTTCCAAGAACTTAAGAAGAAGTTAACTAAAATGCTGATATTGATAATACCATTAAGATCTAGAGGGTTTGAAGTGTATAGCAATGCCTCCCATGAAGGATTGGGCTGTGTATTGATGTAACACGGAAAGGTAGTTGCTTATGCCTCTAGACAACTAAAGTCGTATGAGTTAAATTACCCAACACATAACTTGGAATTAGCAGTGATTGTCTTTGCATTGAAAATTTGGAGACATTACCTACATGGAGAAAAGTTTGTGATTTTTACCAACCATCAAAGTCTAAAATATTTGTTTTTGCAGAAGGAGTTGAGCATGAGGGAAAGATGATGGATGGAGTTGTTGAAAGATTATGATTGTGAAATTTTGTATCAATTGGCAAAGGCGAATAAGGTGGCAAATACTCTTAGTCGAAAGTCTGCCATGGCAACAAGTATGATGGTTCATGAGTGGAATCTATTGAAGAAGTGTCCTGCCTGGACTTTAAAACTGAGGTAGGGTAGCTAGTATCCTAGAGAGCTTGAAGACTGAACCATAAGTTAGTTGGAGGACTAGAGAGTCAGAACTATCGGACCCTGAATTCTCAAAAATTTGAGGGGAATACTTGAAGAAAGAAGCTAAATTTTAGCTAATGAGTGATGGAGTTATCCTTTTTCAAGGATGATTATATGTGCCTAAAAATGAGGAGTTGAGGGAAGAAACACTAGTAGAGCACACCAGAGTAATTATAGTGTGCATCCTAGAAGTACAAATATATATATATATATATATATCAGAAACCTTCATTAGCATTATTGGTGGCATGAAATGAAGAGAGATATATTGCGAATTATGTATGAGGTGTATGAACCTGTCAATTGGTAAAGGAGAAACATTATAAGCAGTAGGGATTTTAAAGCCACTAGAAATACTTGGAATGGAAGTGGGAACATATAACCACAGATTTCTTGTAGGAATTACGAGAACGCATAGAGGTTATGACTTTGTTTGGGTAATAGTCGATTGGTTAAGCAAATCAGCATATTGTCTACCGGTTACGAGTGGATTACATACTTAATAAGTTAGCAGATTCGGATATGAAGGAAATATTATGATTACATGGAGTGGCGATATTACTATAACGTCAGATGGGGACTCAAGATTCATGGCAAGCTTATGGAAAACTCTTCATGAAGCTTTGGGAGGCAAAGTTGCTATTTTAGCATTGCCTTCCATCTACAAATAGATGGGAAATCATAAAGAGTTATTCAGATATGGATGATATGTTGTGGGATTGCGTAATTGATTTCAGAAGTTAGTTGGGATGAGAATTTGTGCGTTGTGGAGTTCACTTATAACTGTAGTTCCAACAGAGCATTAGTATGGCACCTTTTCAGACATTATCTGGTTGAGCCTGTGGGACTCTTGGTTTGTGAGACGAAGTTGGTGAACAAGGGTTGATAGGACTGGAACTAAGTACAAGCCATAATTGATGTGTGTGAAAGTTGCAAGAAAACAACTGAAAATGGTAAAAAGTCAACAGAAAAGTTATGCAAATAAACATCGACGGGTAGGTGACCATGTCTTTTAAAGGTAGGACCTACGAAAGGGTCTTAAGATTTGGATAGAAAGGAAAACTAAGCCCGAGATTCATTGGACCTTTGAGATTCTTGAGATTCTTGAATGGTTGAAGAGTTGGCTTATCGATTGGTGCTACTGCCTAAGTTATTTAACGCACATGAGGTTTTTCATGTATCAATGTTGGGAAAGTATCAGCCTAAAGCGTCACATGTTTTGGACTTTGAGACAATTGAAGTGGATGAAGAGGTCACATATAAAAGGAACAGGTAGAGATCTTGGATCGAAAGGAGCAAGTTCTCTGGAATAAGAATATCCTATCATCAAGGTGTTGTAACAAAATCATGATGTGGAAGAAGCAATGTGGGAGAGCAAAAACAATGAAACTTAAGTATCCTCATTTGTTTGAAGGAGGGGCCAAGGTGTAAATTTTGAAAACGAAATTTCTTAAGGAGGGAGTGATTATGACGGCCAAAATTTCGCAAGCTTTTATTTTAGGCAAGTAAAGTAGACTATGTATAGATGTCTATGATGTGGATGCAAGACGACGGATGTTATTTGAACTATGATTAAGACGTTGCGTATTTGAATTGAACTCCGGTTATGAGGTTGGATATTTGAATTGAGTTATGACTTTGATGTCAAGTGTTTGGCTAAAGTGAGGATGTTAATGCAAGTTTAATCTGTTCTGAAAATTTTGAGTGCGAATGGCCCATGAACCCCTTAGACCAATCGACCTATGACCCCCCACTATATAATCTCTCTCTCTCTCCATTTTGCTCTTCTTTTTGCACGAGATACCTCCCACATCTCATTTTGTTGGCTCTGCCTGAGAGCTCCTTGACCCACACCGTCCTCTCGGTCAATTAGGCTCCTCACTGGTGACGACGGTGATAGTACCACCTCGACTCGCCCTCCTTAGGTTCGTCTAGCTTTCATTCCCTCGCTCAAGCCCACTCATCTCTCCCTATCTTTCGCTCTCGGCCATGCGTGACTTCAAAGGAGGATTAGCTGTTTCAAGCTTCATTTGGCCACGATTTGCTTCGTTTTCATTGCATTTCGACTCTAAGGCATGTGAATCTTCTAACTCTCTAGCTCACTTGCCAATCTATCGTTGGATTGAGAGTGATGCAACATTTGTTCCATGGGTATCCGAATTTGAAGTTCTTCTTGCATGAGCTAGAAAATGAGTTAGATCATATGATCCGTTGGTTGATTTGATGCCTACGAACTATGACTAAGATATTTAGAAGAGTGGATCATGTTAATTTTTATGAATTGAGCTTAAATTTGGTATTGATGTCCTTGTGAGTGTTCATCTATGTACTTGAATTGGGCTTACGAAATGTGCGATTGAGTCCTTAATTGTTTGTCCTAGTACTGAGTGAGAATCGTGGCATTAGCTTTGGTCGTATGCTTGATTTCGAGAGAAATAGGCTCCATTGTCATTGTATAATGAGTATGAGTCTTTGGCCGTGAGCTTTGTTTGGGTGTAAAAGTCATGGAATTGGTCTTTAGTTGTGTGCCTTGAGTCTATGTGTGAAAATTATGGTGTCTCATGGTCATGTATGTCACGCCCTGATCTCGAGCACATACCATCCCTAACTAAATGCCTCAAGTCGAAAATATTAGCGTCCTAGGTGCTAACGATCAAACTAAAATTTTACGCATGCGAAAATGTTTAATACTCCCAGACAATTAGACAAATAGGGATAGCAAAGTAGGGAATTCTATTTTCATTAATTTAACGAAATATTTTTAATACATCGTCAAGGTAAAGGATCGCTAACCCTACAAAGCTATACGCATAAATACAACCCCCTTTTTTTCGGGGCGGCTCCCTAAGACCAGTAAAAAATAGGTGGGTCGGGAAGGGTTAGCTACTCATCTACTCCCAAAAGAGGGGTTACTCCACCCTCGTCCATCATCACCAAAAATCCAAAATGGACTACCATGCTGCTACAGCTACGGAAACATGGGGACGTCATTAGAGGCTTCAGGGGGTCTGTCTCGAGTAGACGTGTCGACTCTATAGGAGGGTCAGCCTCGATGTCAGGCTCGGGTCCACTATCTCCCCATCAAGTGTGTCGAGATCAATCATATCTCAGATAGGGAAAGAAGGAGTAGGGTTGAGCGGCCCCTCAAATCCATGAAGTAGGCCATAGAGAACGTCATCGTCACATAGGAGCCAAGCCTTGAAGATGTGAGCTACTAGGTAGTCAAATCCTTCATCGACCCAGATCGTAGTAACGTGCTATTCCCAAGCTTGGTCCATGCCTAGATCGAATGGGATACGACATGGAACAATTGGTCGCTAGGAACTTCGAACCAGACTGCCTCCACATCAGTTCTGACTTGAAAATGATAACCACAATAGGGTGAGAAATAACTCTTAGTGAGTCGGTACCTAAGCCCAGATAAGAAGATGATTCGCTCAATCATCCAAAATAGCAATATGTCCATAACAACCAATATTTTTACAAAATACTAGCGAATCTCAAGTTTTTCTCTTGCAATCCAATTATGGGTGGTGACAGGTTCATGCACATGACTGTTATGCCTAAACACTACGATTAGCAATGTCTTCTAATAGTCTGTAAGATTCGTACAACTAGTATGACACGGAATTATCAAGGAAAAACCGCACATGACTGGCGTAACTAAACACTAAAACTAAATGGTTCCTTTGATAGTCGTAAAATTCGTAAGACTGGTACAACACAGAACTACCATGAAAATACTGTACGACTGACACGGATTTAAAAACCCATTATGTGACCACACCAATGTATTAAATAACTAGCCAACTCACAATTTATAATTGAATACGAATAATAAATTTCTTATTCAATCAAACATATGTCACTTTGATTATTCGGCAATCAGACGTCGGTCTCAACTTTGAGTAATCAATAACAACAATATCATGGCGATTTTAATTATTAAAACTACCACCAATGGCTTCTAGACTACCAATCAATCAGTCAAACAATTCTTTGATCGCTTACTCTAGTCCATTACTTGCTCGCAATCATAATACACAGTCAATCAGTCAGTCTAACATCCAGCTAGCATAAACCACCTTGCTACTCGATCTAATAATTTAATTGTGGCCATTTAAACTAAACACGGCCTCTAGCTAATCGACCACTTGAATGTATAATTAAATTAATTAACTAATTAATTAAGTCTAGAACGTAATTAACGGCTTAGTCGAGAGTTAGAGGCTAACTCACTACGTGTCGACAGTGACTTGCGAACACGAAATGGTATGATTGACAGCGGCCGAATTTTCGGCGAGCATCTGTGATGGCCAAGATGACGACGCAGCGGCTGGACAGCGATAGGGACGACGATGTCGAGCGGTGGTGATGGCGAGGTGGCAAACAGCGGCGGACGGGCAACGACGACAGATGACGCAAGCAAGGGCGGCGGCGACAGCTCAAACGGCGACTAACGATGGGTTACGACGATTGGACGAGTTTGCGGAGGAAGAGGAGGAGAGAGGGGGGCTCCATCGTGGTGGAGGAGCACGAGCTGGCGGTGGTGCACGGCAGAATAGAGTAGCAACAGCAACAAAGTTGGACACGGCAGGCGGCAAAACTGAGGCTGAGGTGTTGGCACGGCGGATGGCAGCTGGAGTAAGCTGAAGGAATGATGGCGATGATAACAGCGAGCTTGACTGGACGACGGTGCAAGCTCATGGCTAACAGACAAAGGAAGAGAGGGGCGGCGAACAGGCGATAGTGTTGGTATGACGACGCAGCCGGAGGAGGAAGGTGGTGATACAGTGACGGCGACAAGGATGATCAATAGCAACAACGTCGGCAAGCTGCGCGAGCTCATGTTGCATGACGACGAGGACGACGGTGACGAAGCTCGGCTGGAACAAAGTGGATAGTGAGACGGAGGAACGATGAAGGTCCAAATAGCGGCTCAGCGACGGTGGATGATGTGATCTGCTGGACAGATGGAGGGGCAGCTGCGTGGAAGTTCAATAGAGAAAAAAAAGAAGAACAGAGACCGGCAGAAGGAAAAGAAAGAAGATGCACAGTGGAGAAGGGGCTAGTTGCGTTCATCAAAGGAAAGAGGAAGGAAAATAAATTTTCCTCCAAGCTAAAATGAGTGAGATAACAAGTGAGTAAGGGCAATGATAGGTGGTCATATTATGGCCTTGGGAAGTCACACGGCTGCAAAGGAAAAAAAAAATAAAGGAGAGAGAGAGAGAAGAGAGAGAGAGAGAGAGAGGAGACGAATGTTGGGAGTGGGGAGTTGACCGGCGGAGAAGGGCGAGGAAAAATGGGGAAAAAATAATAGAAAAATGGTCAAATCAAATTTTAATTTTCTTGTCTTTTAATTCATAATTTGGGGATAAAAGTAATTAGCAAATTTCAGACAGGGTGAAAATTTTGCACAACGAAAGAACATTTTTTTCAACTTCGAGTGACGAGGATTCGAACAAGATTGGGTTCGGCGCGAACGCGAATTTTCTATGGCGCAATTAAGCGAAATAATATTCACGTTCGAAAATTGATCCTTTTTCCACAAAAATTTGAATTTTATTATAATTTCGAATTTCAAAATTTTCGGGACGTCATAATGTAAGTCCTATTTGGGGTGTCAAGTTGCATTGCATCTAAGAATCCAAGCACGAATGGTTGAGAGTGAGCTTGTTGGCATCTTGATAGGTCTTGAGCTGCTTGATTTACATCAAAAATGAATAATGAGATTATATACGTCGACCAGCATCCCGATGGATGTTATATATCTGCTTGTGTCCGGACAATATCTCGTGGGAGCCTAAGTGAAATTGAAAAGTCCACAGCCTGAGTTTTGTTGGAATGGAGCCCTAAAGTAGGGGAATCGGCCCTACATCCCTTGGATAAGTTGAGGCTTGTGTCTCTTATGATTCCCAGCCAGGTTCCATGGACGATAAGCTAGGGTAAAATCCAGAATCAAAACTTATGTCTTTTGTTAACGTTATTGAGGCATATGTCCCTCAAAAATCATAGCTTGTGTCCCATGAAAAACTGGTATCAAAGTGAGTAACCAAATACGGAGTCAATTGCATGAGCATGTGTGTGAGAGTTACATTGCACGTTGCGTGGAGTGACGGTTGGGTTGCATGCACACTTGTGATTGTTTGCCTGTCATTGGTATTGTGAATGCGGTTTGTACGTCGAGTCTTGTCTAGTATGTAGAATATGGATTTTATCTGATCAAGTGATAAATAGGTAGTTTAGTTGATTGGCTCGGAGCATCCTACTAGCTGAGTTTCGGCTCAATCCCATTGATTTAACCATTTTACAAATGACCTAGCCATTTGAGACGTAGTGGATATGGATGGTGGCGACGGAGCACGCTGATAGCGATGTCAATTATTTCCTCAATATAGATGCTACCCTTGAATACTCCTAGTGTATTCTGTAATTTCGTCTAATGAAGGGATAATGTTAATAACTAATAGCTATATATTAATGCAAATTTTCCTTGTGCTTGAATGTTCATAATAATGTGATGGGTACAAGTTAGCGAACCCTATGAGTAAGGCCATACCCCTTTAGACATCGTGCCTACCCTTTTCTAGAGTGCACCTATAAGTGATTATATGGCCACTAATTGTTTATAGATACTAAACTTCCATATGCACCCTCTGATATAATATATTAAAGATTAAAGCACGTAGCGTGAGTAAGGAGGTGGCAGGACTGAGTTGCCACAAGAGTGGGATTTTCAAAACTTTGAAATTTGCATAGAATATGGATTACAGATATGCAGATTTAGTAGGAGCAATGCTACTATCTACGAAATATATTGTCATCTGCAATGTTGATGCCAACAAAACTTGCTAATGGTTCTGTGGTAATCATCGAACCTCACGTGGATATATTCTCATACTACTTTACTGATTTTGAATATATATCTTCAATGCAGATTTCCTCAGTGACAACTTCTTTAGTTCCTTTGGGCTTGATCTCGAATGTTAGTACCAAGAGGCTGATGAACTCTTTGAAAGATACTCTCGCCTTGACTCAATTGCCAATATATCAAATCCTTTGGTAATGGTACAGATTTTGAACTGAGTGCTTCTAGTTGCTAATCTTGATTGATATCAGCAGTGGTGTTGGCAACTACACTATTTTATCATTATCATATGCATTTCCCCTGTTAACTAATCTTGAATCTAACACTTGTTTATTCGTCCACTTCCTGCGAAACATGGTCAAATATATTATATGCTTTACTAGAAGTAGAATAATCAAGAAATATATATTCATGAGCCTTTTGATTAAACCTACCAATGCCAATATTCAATGCTCTTGGAAATATAGCATTTGCATCCAAAAAACATAAATGCATGTAATGACTTGCTTTCAAGATCAATGGGGATTTCCCCCAAGCAAAAACAATCTCATATGCAATGAGAATATAACTGTGGCACTAACATCATTTGCAAAGGAGATGTTAATGCTTCTATCGTACACAAGCATCACACATGCTATGTCTTGCAATAATGCATGTAATGCCTTATCAATGTGAATCATATACAATCATCGATAAGCTCAGCAAGTATCATTAAGAATCATGACAAATCCTTCTAAAGATTTGCAAAGCACGTTAAAGGATAATCATGAAGTTTTGGTTCTCTTACCCAAAGTAGAAGTTGGAATATCATACTTTTGAATCTGATTTATATCAATCCTTACTTGAAATCATTCGTTGGTAGCATCAGGATTTGTATAGAATCAACTTCGGTTATCTTTTGTAAATAATCTACAGTGATGATAGCCACCTCTGTAGATAATTAACAATCTTAATGTCTACTTCTATTGTTGTCCAGGTTCATCTCAGATAAGTCATAATCATCAATGATAATGTTTAGCTTTATCTCCCTTAACTCTGTTGATTCTTTCGAATGGAACTTTGGAGTTAATATCAATCTCTAGATGTTACACATGAAGAAATACTCATAAATTTTAGACAAGACAATGCACAATATATGAAGTGAAAAACTCTAGGCGATTAGTGTAGGTATTCTCTAGATATCGTGATGAATATGAGTAGATAGAATTGGGGTTGTTCTTTTATTTGCTAAAAGTGATGATAGCTATTGCTATCATCTACTTGTTCATCACCATCATCGATCCTGCTACTTTTTTCAATCATTCTCAATAGGTGTGCTAATTGTCATGGATGAGCACATTGATGAGCTAGAATTCCAGATGTCATTCCTCTTGCTTGTAATGGGATCACGTGGGGTGAGAAACAAACAACATTAACTCAAGGTTCTGAGATTAAATAATTTTCAAAAGAATCCTTACAAGCAACATACTAGAAAGTAAGACTACTTATTTGGAGTGGGACAATCTTTGGTCCACATAATATTATCAAAGTAACACGAAAAATGTCTCAAAGTCAAGATGGAGAGTTCATGAAACTTGAAAATAAGGAGGATCCTTTAGAAAAATACACATCTGGAATACTTCGATTCAAAGTGAAGAAATCTTTAAAAGCGGTGAAGTAGTTCCAAAAAACTTAAGCATAAAGAATGTATCATCAGCAAAAAGAAATTTATAAGAATCACTTCTTATAGAGTTAGCACAAGATCTTTATGCTCAGAAGTTGCCAAAGGAAATCTTTATGCTCAAAAGTAAAACACTTCTAAAAACAAGCAACGAGGCTCTAATACCAATTGTTGGGGCTAACAATACAGCCTAAGGGGTGAATAGATTGAGTGAAGATAAAAATAAACTTTCGCAAAATACCAAACCATCTTCACACCAATGGTGTTAGATGTAAGTCAATGCTTGCGATGATGATAAGTAAATCAGAGTGGGTTAGATATATCAAATCTATAAACAACTTTGTGAAATATAACAAGTTAAAACTTCACCAGTTGCATAATCAGTTTAACATAATTTGAAGTGTAGCTAATGAACAAATACGCAATAGATAGAAGATAGCACATTGAGATTTCTAGTGGTTTAGCTTTATCCCAAGCCTACATCCACTTTCCAGACTAATAGCCACAATGAGACTGGAATCCACTAGTAATCACTAATGCAAATTACAACTGATTAGTGTTATTCCCACTACACAATAGATCACATTATCAGACACAATCACTTGCACTCATACATGTACATTTGACTACATTGCTATTATAGTGCCTAAACCAATGCAGAATGATAAACAGAAGAAGATCAATAACAATTTCTAGCATAAACTACAACAGTAGCACTTTCTCTCGTCCCTGTCTCTTGACAGCACCACTGGTCCTTATATATACCAAAGTCTTCAATATATCTGTTGGAGATCTTCAGAGAAGCTAACCTAGCCTTTAGAGAGCCGTTGGAGACCTCTGACAAAATTTGCATTATCACTGCAGTCAGTTTCTTGACACTCACAGGTTTTCCAAAATGGTTACTGTTGCAGCTACCTAAAAAAACTTGTCAGTTGCTTTTATGATACCAAACCGATTTTTAGCTATAGAACCCTAAGCTCTAATGACTATATTTAAGCCACCAATGATCATCTCAGTGCAAATCTCACCATCGCCAGACCTGATAATCACTTCCACATTCTAATACGCACTATCACTAGTGTAGACTGTATGTGATCAGGCTAACCATCTTCAGTGATGATATCGACTGTTTGACATGTTGATGTTAGGATCAATGATCTTTCCATCTTCGATAATATCAAGGACTTCCAAGAATACCATCTCGACTAGTCCTTCCATGCTACCATGATTTACCCTCATTGGTATATGTTCTCCCTAAATGTCAAGGCATAGTTTCTCGTCTTTGCTGACATGTAGGATCATTGATGATCATAACCATTTCACCATCTTCATTTGGTATAGTAAACATTAAACTAGTAATTGTGAAAATACCAGAGGGATGTTTTCCAATAAAGTGCCATGGGAGTATTCGGGAGGAAGAAGTAAAGATATTAATAGATGTTCATGTATTTACATATATGCATATTAATAAGTCACTAGGTGATACTGGTGCATCATGATATGGTACGTCATTCATTTGCAGTGAATGAATAACATGTATGACATTTGAAAGAAGTTAATATGCATGTGTTAGGTGTATACCCTAAAGCAACCATGCAATATTGTATTTTGGACATTTTATTGTACTTTCAATTATATTAATGGAAAAGACGTGTTCATTCATTTTGTCTCATGATTTTAAATGAATAAAGTCGCAAGATTATTGTGACTGAGCCTATTCTCAGACGTCGAGAATATGTGATAGGTTATCAGTTAGACTGATTTTAAACCATTCATGGTCAAGAGATCATTGAGTGGATGTCAATGATTCTGTTGAGACTAGTGCGTTCTAAACTTCGCCATTAAATATTGGATACTTAATGGGATGACGAGTCACAAGTCATTGGACATTGGATGTCCGAGTTAGAAATGCAGGTGCTTGTATTGAACGAGTTCACTGAATATGACACACGTTAACAATTAGCAGGTATGGAAGCTTCGAGCAAGGTCAACGTCTAATCATTCAACGCTTTGGCTATGTAAGTGATCTTCAGACCTAAGACCTAAGGCATGACGCTAGCTTGTATGTCGAATGGCTATGGTTCACAAATGCACACATTGGCAAGTCGTCGATCCGGTTCTGTACTTGATAGTCATGTTTATTTTGCATACGAATCACTGATGTGCGTAACGGTGGGATCTGTCTCCTTGTTTAAGTTCAAGTTTGATGTCCTATGCGATCTAATTGTGACAGTGCATCAAAAATCCTCGACCAGGATTGTAATCGAGAATGTCTTGAGATTATGTATGTTAAATAGATTTGGGCATATGATCGAATTGGGGGCTTGACTTATAATCCATAGTCTTTGTTTGATCAAGACATAGTAAGACAGAAGGATTAAATTCCAATGTAGCCAAAGCTGACAGGTTCATTATGTTCTTGCAATATTCATACTGTCTGGGTAGCCATGATTTATTTTAAATGTCACTCATGGCTTGTGGAATCTCGAGATTGATTAGGGACAATCAATTCTCTTGGTGATATAAATCTGTTAGTATGTCTCTTACTGTTAGCTTAGTGATGAACATAGGGATGTCACACACTATAATCAATGTGTAACGACACTAATAAGGAAGAAAGAATTGCAAAGGTATTTGCAATTGTGACTATAGAGATAGTCGAGCAAAATGGGATTTGATTTTAATTTTTAATCACGAATGGATAAGCATGTGATGCAAGCACGACTTTAGCATGGACGTCACACCTGATGTGACATATGTATGAATCACAAAATCATAAGGTTTATCATCTAAAGGATAAGAGATAAGATTTATTATCCAAGAAAAGTCAAAGGATAAGGTTTGTTATCCAATAGACAAAATGATAAGATCACGCGACATGAAGATTAAAGGGTTGATGGAGGGCGAGATGACGCATGCATTTGCGTGGCCATCGACCAGGCTAGGCCAACGATACCACCACCCAACCAACTGCCCTCAAGGGCGGTTCATAGGGGCTGGCCCTACCCTACTCCAACCCTTATAAATAGGAGTTGTGGTTAAGGTTTAAGAGAGTTTTCCTCTCTTGTTTTCTCTCACCCATCCGCATGAGTTCTTCGTATTGTTTTTCTTCGTGCACGTGTGAGATTGTTCTCCGCATGATATACTTGAGGGGTCATGAATTGTTCGTGGTCCAAAGGAAATGTTTGGTTCGTCGGGTCTCAAGGATTGCTAGCACAATTGAGAAGCGATCGTGTCGCAAGCTTCATTTCCATCGTCGCACAATGGTGGTGTGTTGAACTAAAGACTTGACATTTGTGGAGCTCGAGAACATACAAACCAAGTTGGCTCAGGCACACTTTGAAAGGTAAGCATAAAACCCTCTTGTGTTTGTTTTTGTTTTTTTTTATAAAATGCACGAGTACTCCTAAGGAAGATCCATGTACGGGTATATTTATTTTCACTACACATCTCTGTTTTGGATGAAAAGTTTTCCAATCTTCCCGTACGAACCCAACAACATGCTCATGTATTCGTAATTGCTCGGCTATCACATTGTTTATATGTCAAGTTCAGTGATAATGCAAACTAATACCTTAGATTTAGAGATTTGGTTTATTAGGCCTAGGCCCAGTGCTTTATTTTCAGATTTCTAGATGGATTAATTGGAGCTTCTATGTACTTTGAATGTGAACCCCAAGATGAGCTTCTACTCAAATCAACTGTAGTATGTACTAAGTGTAGTTCCATTATGTGTTAACGGGAGTTGTTGGATCCTTAGGATTATCAATGGTCCCCTTGGTTTCGAGGACGATGGCCTATCGATGGTGAGGTTGTCGATCCATAGTGAATAGTGGTGGTAAGGTTACCCTACCTTTCCCAAGACTTATGTTTTTTGTAATTGTGTTTTGATTTGATGTTGTATTTAAAAAAAAAAAGTCATCTCTATAAACTCGTGCAATTTCTTGTAAGGGATATTTTTGAAAATTTTATTATGCTTCCATGTGCTATTAATTAATAAAAGATATAATTGAAAATGACATGTATAACGCGTGACATTTTAGGATGTCACAGGTTGTGCCAAGCCCATTAGCTCCAATGGGCTGACTGAGACATAAATTTGAAGGCCATATCCAAGTGTTGGGCCATGTGGCCAGGATTTTTGGAGCCCTGAAGTCTAGTTGCATCACTCTTTCAATGGCTTAATTCGATTGGTTGAGATCAAAAAATTAAATAATAAAAAAATTAAAGTTGTTGAAGAGTCATGATCGATCACTATCAATACACAAATATTTCATTTACTCTATAAATTAGCCCCTTCTTCTCATTTTTTTACGGTTGCTTAATCCTCACTCACATATCACTTCCAAATACTCTCGCTCTCTAAAATTATTTAGGGAAAATTGTCCAAAGAGTCATAAACCTATTGCACTTTTGCCAATTTAGTCCCAAACCTTTTAATTTTTCAATTTAGTCCTAAACCTTTTTTGTGTCAATTCAATCCTAAATCTTTGTATTTGTGCCAATTCAGTCCATCTACAACAACATTGCCGGTCTATGTTGTGATGGCTTGATTTTTCGACAAACGGATTTTATAAGTGGATATTAATTATTAGGCTTAGATATGGCAATATGACTTAGGGGATTTACTTTTTGAGAGGTGGATATTTGAAATTTTTTACAGTCAAGCGCGGTATTTTTTAGACGGATCGTTGGTATTTATTTGGACGAATATTTTCAAAATCGATCCCAACGAAAGATTGATTCTAGTTTAAAGCGCGAAGCTTGAGCAACCCCAACTCCCACGCATTTTCCCTCTCTATAAGTCCCCTCACCTCTGTCCTCTTATTTTTCCGGAAGACCACCCAAAGACCCCTTCCTTCCTCTTTCCTTTCTCTTGGTCTTACTTCACTGTACACATCGTCGACCACCACTTGTCTTCCTTAGCTCGATGCCTATATCTCTCGAGCTCTTAAAACTCTCGACACCACCTTCCTCCTTCGTTGGTCGTCTCACCGTTCGCTCGCACTCTCCCTTCCCTTCTCAACCGCGATACAACAAAGGAGAAGAGGAGACTCCAACTTGTCTTGGCTCGGTTTCGAGCTCCATTTCTTCATGTGACATCCTAAGGCAAGCATATATCTACCTTACCACTAATGTGCCCATTTGTCACTTGTTCTAGCACGGATTGTCGATTTTGGAAATGGGTATGTCATGGTGAGATTTGCTTGCATATGAGGAAAACAGTGATGCATAGGCAATCCATTGCTTGAGTTGATCTCTCGAGGGTTTGGCAAGTGAATATATGATTTGATCATCTTCATTGTCATTCAGTTTGTGATGAATTGAAATTGGACCTATATAGGGTAGTTTGGCCACAAGGTATAGGGGAAGACCCACGAGCTTTGGTACTTGCTTGTAGATTCTGCTGGCCAAATCTTGATTATCTGCTTTGGGTAAGCTGAAATTAGCGTGTGTTTCGCTTGATAGGTCGCCAAATGGACGTGAATTGGAATCAAGATTGTATGGGTTGTTCGGCCATGACCCTTTATGGTTGCTTGTGGACTTTTGTGAATAGTGTATGAAGTGTAGTTTATGAGTGGGAATCCCATTGTTCTGGTAGTTAGGCTCGTGTTACGAATCATTTGGAGTGGGACGCTGTAGCTAAATTTGGGGTCTCGAAATGGTTATATGGACAATGGTGGTCTTGCGTGTGTCCTTTTGTAGGTCAGATATTGCTTGTGGATTATGGCTCGGTATGTCAAACTGTGTGTCCAGATTGCATTGCATGTAACAAAGAGCGTATGCGTGGTTGCTTGCCTAATGGTTTCGAGGTCGATTGGTATGTGGTTATGCGTGAGGTTGTTAAGCTGGTCTGCATCGAATAAATGAATGAATGAACCGAGGGCCCCATTAGATGTGTCCCGACAAGGATGATTGATATCTACCTGTGTCCGATGATATCCTGTAGGAAGCCCGAGGAAAATCGGGAAGTCCCAGCCTATGTCCCTTTGGAATGGAATGCCTGAGGCCTTTTCCCTCGAAAGCCTTGGAGTAGGGGTAAATTGAGGCATGTATCCCTCATGATTCCCATGGCCAGTGTCTCATTGACGATAAGCTGAGGTGTTTATCCCTTAGAATCGAGATCCGTATCCCTTGGAGATGAAATGAGGCATGTATCTCTCAGTAACTGTGACCTGTGTCCCATGAAAAAAAAAAATGTTATGAATTGGAAGTGAAACTAAACAATAGGTCCCATGCTGTGCTAATGCGTGTGAGAGTCTGGTACATGATGTGTGGAGTCAATGTCAAGTATCACACATGCTTGTGGTTGGCATTGAGTCTTGCTTGAATGAATGGTGAATGGATAGTTTAATTATTCGCTAGTGTTATATCTGCGAAGTTTCATCTCACTCTTGTTGTTGAATCCCTTTTTCAGATATCCAGGTTCCCGTGATTCAAGATATAGCGATGGTGTGGGAAGTAAATGGAGGATTATGGGATGTAATTAAGATAATGTTAACCCTTCGATCTTCCCAATATATTCTCGTATTTGTTTGAGTAGGGGATATGTATATAAACTGGTCTAATGTATATAGGAGTGATTTGCTATATATGCATTTATTGCAATGTGACATGGATTAATGGAAACTATCAAGGCCAAACTCTCTAGGGCACTACCTAATGCAAGGCACGATGGTCGGCCTCACATGAATTATGTTAGTCTTTCCACATTTTCTCTGTTATATAAGTAATATCATATTAAAGCAATCGTAATTAGGCATACAGGTGGCAAGCCAGGTCGTCATAGGTGCTGACATGTCACAAAAGTGTGACCATTATGCGACTAGTACGGGGGGGTGGCCGGCTTGCCTTAGCCATGGCATAGCTCGGCCTCACCAGAAGTGCTGACATTGGCCTATGCCCATCATTGCAATGTCACACCTGTGACGCGGGCGACTTTTGTCCTCCACCGGTTATCGGGGGCGAACTCCATGGGGTCGAGGAAGGAGAAGACCAAACAAAAAGGGGGTGAAGGAGAGGGGAAGAGAGGAGGGTGGGGGGGAAAGGGGGGAGGGGGAGGGGAAGGGGAA
>JAGVVM010005860.1:0-13746 GCA_019149425.1 Psidium friedrichsthalianum
AAGTGGTGCGCACTGAAATAGTACAGACGGAGTTTTTTTTTTTTTTTGCCCGTCGTCTTGTTCCATCTATGGTCTAATCTTGAAAGATTAAAGTATGTTTTGAGGGACCCTCCTACCACGTGAAATTTCAAAGATGTGGGATTTGCTTTCTCTTTATGCACAATGCCATGATGGTTTTGATTCTCGAGAGTGAAGTGCAACCAATTTATATTCACGGAAGTCGCCTTTCTCACGGGCTTGAATTAGAACGGCCCCTTTTTGGGGGAATATTTTTTTTTTTTGTTTGAATTTTGCCATAATTACAAGGACCGAGAGTTGGGGGAAAAAAAGTGTCTCTTGCATCGTGGGGCCGCTGTTCATCATCCTCGATCCGACGGCCCCGACGGCTTGGCCTAGCTACGCGAATAATTTCTTGGCCAACCGTTACGTGAATTATTAGAAGCCTTCTTTTTTCTTGGTGAGTAATCACAGTCAATCAACCAGAGGCTGACTTGGTGGTCTACTGATTGACTGTGATTTTTAACAAAGGCTAAACCATAGAGCGCCGAACCCTCTTCGACGGGAGTCTCCAGCTATAGTCCGGTAACCTAGCGCTCAGTCTTGGCGCCCAGCTTTTTTAACGTGTCCGAGACCCGCACGCTCTGCCTACTCAATTGAGGACCAATTTTTTTTTCTTCCACTATCCCTCGAGGCTATACCCTCGCATTTTAACCGTCTTTATAGTTCAGATGAAAGCACTTTCCAAGTTCATGCTTTGGACAATTAATAGTGAATTATTAGAAGCCTCTTTTCTCTTTGTGAGTATTCCTTACAAGCTTTTTGTTTCTTGTACAAATAAAAACTAAATGATTAGATTTTTTATTATTATCACCGCACAGATAAGATTAGATTTAGTTACATGCAAAATGATTTTATACTGTGTGACTTATTAGGCTTTTTTTTTTTTTACTGTCTGCAAACCATTAATTCGTTAGTTTGGTGAATTTTTTAGGTGATGGCATTAGCTTTTGTTACAATGATACAGATGACCGACAAGCCCAAAATTGCCCACATGTTGGGAGGCTGCATGAATATAGGGTCTTAAAATGGTCTTATTTAGGTACCGATACATCATTATTTTCCGCATAATGCGATGCCACTTATAAACCTAACATAAACTTTTCTTAATTTTTTTTTTCAATTTTGATAGTTTATTAAATTGACACAGGATGCTTCCTCTTCACAATGAGTATTTACTAAATTAGACGAATGCATGATTTTTTTTTTTCTGAAGTTATCAGACTCCTTTACCTCCTAAATCCTTTTGCTAATCCATTAAATCATGCAATTCTCGTCCTTTCATGTAATTAGTTGCCCTTTTTGATATTCGAATGGTAGACCATCCTTCTCGAAACAAACATTTAAAGTGTCATTTCGATAGATTTACAAAATCGGCATTCTACCAGACAGTTACCTACTAATGACATGTGAAAGTTTATAATTATTTGATTCGGACAATTGAGACCTATCATCTCATGCTTCATGTTTTTAGGCATTCTTTCATAAAAAATGCTTGTAAAAGTTTGAATATCCCTTGATAATGGACTAATAAATTTAGCAAAATGATTAAACTTTTCAGCTAACGATATTTACAAATCGAAAAAAGTACGATCGGATCTTACAATTTAAAAAAGAAAAAATATATAAAAGAATAAAGATCTGTGTCCCATCGTTCTATTTCCCCGGTGCTTTCCCACTCAAAAATTCAGTATCCACTATGTTTATATATAAAAGCTAAAGACTAGTGGTCACATCGCTCTGCTTGGACTGTGCTCTTTCCACTCAGGAACTTCAGTATCCCACTCTGTCTCTTTTCATCATCGCTCACTCATTATTTTGTCTCAGAGCAAGGAATGGGGCAAACACAAAAAAGGCAAATTTGCTGAAGAATAAACATGTAAAGTCGCCCTTTTTTTTTTCTTACTCACAATTTGGTTTGAAAGAAAGACCCAAGAACCGCAACAACTTTTGAGTTCTTGATTGGTTTCTCTCTCTTGAGCTGAGTCCTCGAACTGACTTTTCTTCTTACATTTTCTACCAGGCCAGGCGGTACTCACGCTCGCACCCCTCTATGATGAGGATGAATATGTTGTTTTATGATGGTTGCGTAATTTCTGTAAAGTAATCAAGCACTACCCACACCACCCCCCCGCCCCTCTCTCTCCCGACCTCCTGTTTATCCAAGCCTGAACTTCTTTTTTTTTTGGTTGCTGGTGTTGTTTCTCAATGAAATACTAGATTGCCATACATTCATATCTACACTGGAGAGGTGAGAATCCTTTGCTTTTTATTTGTCCAATGTGTGTTGATATTGAGCTAGTGCGATCCATTTTTCTGGATATAGTGAGATAAAGCGGGCGCCTTTTGTTTTACCATAGTTGTGCTTCTCCTTTATCAGAACAAAAGATAGCATTTGCTTTTCCTTTGGGGTGGCTTTTATTTCTTGGATTCTCTCCAGTCTCTTGCTTTTTGGAAGTTGGGTGACTTTCTGGGCATGCATATTTTAAATCTGTAGCGTCTCTTAGGGAATAATTTGCCATAGAGATTTTCCGGGTCTGCTTTGCCAATGTCGAAAAAGTCTGATCAAGAATGACCTCCTCGAGGAATTCAAAATGGGTCTGTGAGTGCATCTTATCCGCTTCTTAGTTATGGTAAGACTCAAAAGTCCAGAGACATTATGACGTTCAATTGCGGGAAGTTATGTTCAAATAGATGATGGTCCGGGGTTGATTTCCGGAATTCACTGATGAGGCTTTTTCTTCATGCTCTTTCCTTTTTTTTTGTCAGCTGAGCAAGAGAGGAATGCTTGAGTTCTGTACAGATATTTGAATCACTCATGAAGCTTCTTCAAGCAGTCATTCCCACGGCCTCATTGCTTTTCCGCGTACTTCTTCTCATCACCGTAGTTGTCGCTGATCTGAATTCTGATATTCAAGCACTCCTTGATTTCGCTTCGGCCGTCCCACATGCCCGGAAACTGAATTGGAGCCCTTCTATTCCAATTTGCAGCTCTTGGGTAGGCATAACTTGCAATGTAGGTAAATCCCGGGTGACAGCGGTCCGTCTTCCCGCTGTTGGTCTTTATGGCTCATTGCCATCAAACACTTTAGGAAAGCTTGATGCTCTTAAGGTCTTGAGCCTCCGTTCGAATTACTTAACCGGCAATCTTCCTTCTGATGTTGCTTCCATTCCTTCCCTCCAATACTTATTCCTCCAGCATAATAACTTTTCTGGCTCTCTCCCGATCTCTTTGTCATCGCAGCTCAACGTATTGGATTTGTCCTTCAACTCGTTTAGCGGCGACATCCCGCTATCCATTCAGAAGCTCACAAGGCTTGCTACATTTTACATTCAAAATAATTCCATATCTGGTACAATTCCTGACCTTAACCTTCCCAAACTCAAACTTTTGAATCTGAGCTACAACAACTTGTCGGGCTCCATCCCAAATTCTCTCCAAAAATTTCCCAATTCTTCATTCGTTGGGAACTCTCTTTTGTGCGGACAACCTCTTAGTCAATGCTCCACTTCTTTTATCTCTCCTTCTCCTTCCCCTGCATACTCGGAGCAGCCAACAAAAGGTTCTCTAGGTCAAAAGGCTGCTTCGAAAAAGAAACTTGGATCAGGTGCTGTTGTTGCTTTAGTTATTGGGGGTTTTGCGTTGCTCTTCCTCGTTGTGGTAGTCGTCCTTGTCTGCTACTCGAAGAGTAAAGATGGTAGTAGTGTACTGAAAGTGAAGGGAGCTAATGGCACAAGTCAAAATCCAAAGGACTTTGGAAGTGGGGTGCAAGAACCAGAGAAGAACAAGCTGGTTTTCTTTGATGGGTGTTCTTACAACTTTGATCTTGAGGACTTATTGAGGGCTTCGGCTGAAGTTCTTGGTAAGGGGAGTTATGGAACAGCTTATAAAGCTATTCTGGAGGACGGGACGACCCTGGTGGTGAAACGGCTGAGGGAAGTTGTGGCTGGAAAAAAGGAGTTTGAACAGCAAATGGAGCTTGTAGGGAAGGTGGGACGACATGCAAATGTTGTGCCACTTCGTGCATATTACTATTCGAAGGATGAGAAGCTTATGGTTTACGATTACATGCCTTATGGGAGCTTGTTTGTACATTTGCATGGTATATGTTTCCTTAACCATCCAGTAGAATACTCTGACCTAGTATATTTTTCGTTGACGCAACAAGACATCTTAGTTTGTTTTTCCCTTTACTAGACTTCACAAAAGAAAACTCATAGGCTTAATCTGTGCACAATGTTGAACAGTTCCTTCGTTCCCGATTTAACCTAGGAAACAACAGGTATGTAATACTTTGAAGGCATGAATATAGTGTCATTTCTTCATGTAGAATACAGTATGACTAGTCTCTGCCAAAGGTGTTATCTGCAGACTAATCTTGAAGATGGATTCTTTCACATTTTTCTGAACAAAAAATGCAACCATGCACTTCATTGCAAGTCTGCTATGCATATAGGAATATTTCAATCGATGCCAATCCTCATTCTCCCTTTTCAGCCACATGTAGTTTTGTCAGTCTTATCTCACTAGTTAAAGATTATATGTCAAGTTCCTTAAAAAAGGCTTGCAGATCTCACCTTCATGATGTGGATTCAAATTAGGAGAAAAAATTGCCATCTCCTATGTGTTACTCACCTAGTCAATGAGGAAGTCATACTTTATAGAGGCCATAAGAAGGGCTAAACTGCCATAGACAAGCTATAACTATTATAAGTTAAGAAGGAATAAGTTTGAGCTTGCTTCAGAGGAACACTTGCTGCTCTTATTCTAAGTTATCTCATGAACCTATTTCTTTGCTTTTCTGTGTCCATGCCTTTTAGGAGATGGAGGTTCTGGAAGGAAGCCATTAGATTGGGATTCCAGAATGAAGATCTCCCTTGGAACAGCCAAAGCAATTGCTCATTTACATTCTGAACCTGGAGCTAAGTGTGTTCATGGAAACATCAAGTCCTTGAATGTCTTCCTCACCCAAGATCACGATGGCTGTGTTTCGGATGTTGGACTGACTCCTCTCATGAATTTCTCTGCAATAACTCCCCGAGTCATTGGTTACTATGCTCCAGAAGTGATTGAATCAAGGAAAGTTACTCAGAAATCTGATGTTTACAGCTTTGGTGTGCTCCTTCTTGAAATGTTGACAGGTAGACTTTAATTCAGTTTCGGATTTTAAAACCAATTAAATGGTTCGGTTTGGAAATTACTTATTTGAAAAAATATGAAACAGAAAAAGGTACCTTAGAAAAAATTATTCATTCGTTTTGGTGCGTTTTTGTTTTGTTTTGAACATTTGGTTCAAGGCCAAGATGTGTACAATCGTGATATGTGGTCCATGGTAAGTACTTCTTTTTAGCCGAGATAGAGTACTGAGTTTTTCAAACACCACGAACTTTTGATTCAAAGATCAATGATATTCAAAGCTCATTATTTAGTGGCCATCTAGAATAAGGAATAAGTATTACAAGTATATTTGGCTTTTGCTAATTTTGTTTGTCCGAAATCAATGAAATCGAACGTAAAATTTGTGGTTTGTTTCAATTTGATTTGATTCTTTTTTTCAAGGTTTTGTTTGGATAATGGGCAGGTAAAACCCCTCTCAAGCATCCGGGACACGATGACGTCGTTGATCTCCCCAGGTGGGTCCGGTCGGTAGTTCGAGAGGAATGGACAGCCGAGGTCTTTGATGTTGAGCTGCTGAAGTATGAGAATGTGGAGGAGGAGATGGTGCAGATGCTGCAAATTGCTCTCGCATGTGTTGCCAAAGTACCTGATACGCGTCCCAAGATGGACGAAGTCGTCAGGATGATTGAGGAAGTTCGGGAACCAGAGGTAAAGGATCGGCCTTCTTCTGGAGCCGAATCCAATGGGCAAACCCCGTGAGCATAGATTTTAGATTTTTCTTTGTCTCCCTGGAGTCAAGCTGCAGTATTCAGGAGAGCAATTTGTTCCCTTGCAAGCTGTGATTTATATGTATGCTTTGCTCAGAAGTTGAATTCTGTATGGCTCTTTTATCCATTCTTGTGGAAGTGCTAGACTTTATCTATTTGCCACCTCCAATTGCACATGAACTAGCAAAGAATTGGCTTACAAGCTTCCATTATGCCCTTGAGATCGTTCAGGGTCGGTTGCCTGGAAACCCGTTCCACATTTTCGCTCTTTCTTAAAACGTTGTGATTTGCATCTTAGGCAGTAGAGATTGCATAAAAAAAGGTCAAGCTGAGGGTGTCTTTTTAGCATCTGTTTTTGCGTGCGAGCGAAAGAGCCCGACTTGCTTTACCTCGGATTGGACTAACAGTCAAGAGCTAGCTGGAAGTAGCCTGTTGCCCTTGCCATGAAAAAGTCCACCTTGATGAAATCCAAAACATTGGAATCTGTCCGCATTTTCATGCTAAACTTGGAGCTTGTCTTTCCCTGCTTTGACATTGGCTTTGATTGTGCTTTTCTTGTTGCCTCTAGAATAAGCCTGGGGAAAGAATTACTCTTTGCTAGAGTAAGATACAATGGCTTGGTCCTTATATTCATATAGAGGGGCTATTCTTTTGAAGGCTTTAAGGGTGAGAGAAACTATGAAACTACTTGTTTTGATTACTCCATCTCTTGCATCAAGCAAACAGGCATTGAGAGACAAACAGAAGATGGTCTTCTTCAAGACAAAAGTTGAAACCAATAGGTTGCAATTAGTTGGAAACTTCTTCATACATAAGAACTTCAACTTGTAAAAACACTTGGTCATGACATAAACACACGCTTACGTTGAATAGCACAGATGGAAGAAAACAGATGCAGGAACTGAGGGTCTTATGCAACCAAAGTCCTCCCAACGCTTCGAAAACATCCAACTGGCACTTTCGAGAAAGTCGAAAGACGATGCTTCCTTGGGATAACCCTAAAAGAGAAGAGGACAGATCCTTGTTTTATACAAGGCTTCCACTCAGTTTGGTTCGACCGAGGAACCGGGTTGCATAGGTCTTTGTTCATCTAATAGCAATCGATAGGACCCTCCGGGCAACAACTTAAACAGCTACGTTCCAAGAGACAGATGAAACAAAAGGTTCAAATCAATCGGACGAAATGAAAGATTCGAGAAGGGTGGTTCCTTCCTAGCTCAAACAGCGAGCTAATAATAAGCAAGTCAGATGGTGGCATTTTCCTCTTGGAACCAACGGCTTTTCGAGTTGGTCGTTAGTTACAATGATCGTGTGCAGCAGAGGAACATTACAAGACAAACCGCGCGAGCATTGTTCCCCCTATATTACATCCACGCCCATTAAGAACGGAAACATTATCTGCCACTGTCATCTTTTCCTCTAGGGGAAATAACAATTCAGCCATGGCATATGCCAACAAAGTCGTCTTCTCGGAGTTGGACAATGCCAAGACCCAACTCTATCATTTTAAGGCGATCGTCATAGCGGGGATGGGGTTCTTTACCGATGCGTATGACATCTTCTGCATTACCGCAGTCACCAAGCTGTTGGGTCGCTTATACTACTACGACCCAAGCACTGGAAAACCGGGTGCTCTTCCGAAAAACATCTCTAACGCCATCCAAGGAGTCGCTCTATGTGGAACTTTAGCAGGCCAGCTCTTCTTCGGATGGCTCGGGGACAAACTCGGCCGCAAGAAGGTCTATGGGATCACCTTGGTCACCATGGTTGGATGTGCCTTGGCCTCGGGCCTGTCCTTTGGGTCGACTACCCACAGTGTGATCGGCAGCCTATGCTTCTTCAGATTCTGGCTTGGGTTCGGTATCGGAGGAGACTATCCTCTTCGGCTGTCATCATGTCCGAATATGCCAATCAGAAAACCCGAGGTGGGTTCATTGCGGCTGTATTCGCGATGCAAGGTATTGGGATTCTATTTGCTGGGGCTGTTGCGATGCTGGTCTCCAAGATATTCCTGGCAGCATTCCCAGCCGATCCATTTGAGGTCGATCCTGTCTATTCCACTCAGCCGCAGGGTGAGTTCGTTTGGCGGATTATCCTAATGTTCGGGTCGGTCCCCGCTGCCCTGACCTACTATTGGCGGATGAAAATGCCCGAGACCGCGAGGTACACCGCCTTGGTCCAGGGAGACCACAAAAAGGCTGCGTCTGACATGGCCAAAGTCCTGGAGAAGGACGTAGGAATCGATGAATCACGATACAACGACAATACCAACGTTCCTGTCACCCCTCAGCCTTCGTACGGTCTATTCTCGAACGAGTTCCTCCAAAGGCATGGGCTCCACCTACTCGGGACCACGACCACCTGGTTCTTGCTGGACATCGCCTTCTACAGCCTCCAGCTCGCGCAGAAGGATATATACTCTGTCATCCTACACCGGCCAGGGACCATGAACGCGATCGAGGAGGTGTTCAAGTTATCCAAAGCCATGTTCATTATCGCCCTGTTGGCGACGGTCCCCGGGTATTGGTTCACGGTTTTCTTGGTCGACAAGATCGGCCGGTTTTCCATCCAGCTCATCGGGTTCCTGGCTATGTCGGTCTTCATGGCAATCCTAGGAATCAGGTACAAGCACTTCAGGGGCGTCCACCACTGCCCCAAAGGCTCTCCCAGAGCATTCTGCGAGGGCCATCCGATGACCTTCATCGCCTTCTACGGACTCACCCTCTTCTTCGCCAACTTTGGACCCAACTCCACAACCTTCATAATCCCGGCCGAGCTCTTCCCCGCAAGGTTCAGGTCAACCTGCCATGGAATCTCGGCAGCAGCAGGCAAAGCCGGAGCCATCATCGGAGCGTTCTGGATTCAGACATACACGCAGAGCGACTCCGGGACGAAGAAAGCAATCCTTGCACTCTCTGTGGTCAACCTGCTGGGCTTCCTCTTCACTTTCCTGGTGCCGGAGACAAAGGGCAGGTCCCTGGAGGAGATTTCTGGGGAGGATCAGCATCATCAGGACCAGAATGGGAGTGACAAGACAAAAAACGCTGGTGCTGATGTGGTTCCTGAGACCCAGATGGTTTCCGCCCCTTGAGCTCCATGTGACTCTTGAGTATTTCATCGTCTCTACTTCCTGGAGATTTGGGGTAATAAAAGTGGTTCCAGGATGAATAAGCATGTAATCTGTCTGCCTTAAAGACCTAGTTGAAACACGAGCGTCTGTGCTACTCTTTACCTGGTAATCAAGTTCGAAATGTAGGCTCCAATGATTTGAAAAAAATTTCCTAAAAATAACCACTTTGTCTCTTTCAAAAATTAATAAACAAAAAATTTATTTATATATTATATAGTGTTATCGATAACGAAGAGAAAATATTTTCTAAATCGTTTATTTTTTACGAAATAAATAGCTCCAAAAGCATTCATGTTGGATCAGCTCGAACGATCAGTTTTGCCATTCTGTGCGTGCTATGTCTTGCACTGTTGGGCCTGTTATTGGGCCATTTTGCAAAAGCCGCAGGTTCTTGTTGGGCCATAAAGCTTGCACTATCATGGTGCCCTCATTTAATTATTTATAAGGCGGCATTTTACTAGTATGTGTCTGATAACCATGTTAGGGCTTTTTCTTTTCCGCGAAATATAAATAATTTAAAATATATTTTCCCAAGAATGTTTTCTTTTATCACTTGAAAAAAAATTAGTATGCAAAACATGCTATCGTTATCGATATTAGTTCACGTTTTTAATATGACAAATATTTTTTAATTGATTCATTTTTATGAGTAATACAATCGGTCATTGTTTGAAAAATTATTTTCAAATCATTCATTTTTCACGAAACAAAACGTACCAATTATACTATCAAAACCAATACTATTTGTGATTTAATTTTCATATTTTTAATAACTTTTTATTCTTATCTTCGCGCATGGATTGTGATTCTTTTCCTTTGAAACAAAACACAAGGGGTGATACCTACAACTTGGATCGGTTTAGGTTCAATTTCAACTTGGAGAGCTTTGAAACAGTGCAATTGCAATTGCAAGGGTCTCTCTCTAAAGGTCCCAAGACAGATCCATAGAAGCTTTGAGGATTTTTGAAATGCTAATACATTTTTATTTTCAACTCTGCCCTCACTAAACTAATTTCGAAAATGTCCTCTCGCGGGATGTGGCTGGCAAATGGCTCAGGGCGTCGCCAAGTGGTTGGCGAGCCAGATTTGGCCAAATCTGGCGCCACCAACCCTCACCTAATACATTTCGATATCACTATTCACCAAACATTATTTGCACTTCGTAAAAAAGCCAAAAGTCTAAAATCCTTTATATTTTTCCAAAGATTTTTGCCCAAATGCGCACCCTTAATCATATTGTCCGGTCGTATTTATTTCAACTCAAAATACGTCTTATCTTCGTATCGGAGCCACATATTTTTTGTGGTGGTTCTGTGATACGAAACATAGCATCGCGAGCTTTTTAGGAGATGAGGAGAGTTTATGAAAAACATCATCTTGAAATGAGAGGGGAGACGGAGATCCAACGGACGATCCAGATCGTATCATATAAACTGTGTTTTCCTCGGATTACTTAGAATGGGCCCCACTTCGCCCCGATTTTTCTCCCTGGGGCCCAGGGGGGGCCCCAAAACGCTGTGCTTCGTCGCTCCTCCGCTCCGACCTACATCGAAAAGTCGCAGCCCGACCCGACCACTACATTCCCGACCCACGGCTCGCGTCGCGCCACGTGTAAAGCACAGCTGGCACCCGAGTCGTTTTGTCAACCCCCAAATCTTTTTTTTTTTCCTGCAGTGTTCCAAGTTTGACTCCGTCCCCTCTCCCTTTTTGGCTTTTCATGCATACAATTCCGAGCGCACCAGCTTAAAGTTCATAAAGAGAGTCCGTGTTCTAACTGTTTGCCAATTAATCATTGATCTAATCTCGATTACCTCTTTGGCTTTTTCGAAATCCGCATCCACCCTTTTAGCAATTCAACCTCAAGCAACATAAATCGTCGAGAATATAATTGTAGCTGTTCATGAGAATGCGCATATTCATACCTTAAAAAGAAAAATCTTTCATAAGATATGAAAGCAGTCGTTTTTTATTCGTTTTTTGAACTCCAATTCCTTCTAATTCTTCCACAAAACATGTGTTCTTCCTTTTCTTGGCTTAAGAAACTACCGCGTGGAGAGACGCCCAAGGCCAGAGAAAAAAAAAAAAAGAGGTTTGACTTGGGGGACAACACAAAACAGGACTCGTCGAGATAACGGTCGCGCGAGGGAGAATGAGAATGTCCAAATTGCGTGGGCGAGGCGAGAACAGGTCAGAACATGTTGGCCTCGGAAAGGCGACAGCACCAGTCGCGGCCAACACGTAATCCGCCACCTCATCTGAGGTGCTCTTCGATTTAAAGAATACGAAATATTGGTGATTCAGCCCTCACTCCTGTGCTCTGTCTCGTCTTTGGGCCATGATGTCCAGTCTCTGCCCGCCCCAATTCAATGCTAGTTTATCAGCACCACCAACATCTTCTTTTCTTCTGCTCTTTTAGCTGAGAGGGTGAGGGAGAGGGGGAGAGAGAGAGAGTCATTTCCATTTGAGTCCTGGGTCAACGGGTTTGACTGGGAGCAGCTTCTTAAACACGGAAAGGAAGACTCACTGTGGCTCTTGAATTTTCTAATTTCAAGATAGAGAAAAAAAAAAAAAGCAGTGAAGAAGCAAAACAAGAAACAACAGATGTGGAAAATGAACAGATGGGTTCGTGTTCTTCGGGGGCAAAGAAATGAAGTTTCCTCCAAGTTTTCTCTCTTCCCACTTCCTTTCTAGCAAGGTTCGTTTTGGTATTCGCTTTCACACTTGTGCCCACACCTTTCTTCTTTTATAGCATTTGATTTAGATACTAGATAGACTTCCACTTATTGTTGCTTCTCGATTTAGAATCTCTATTCTATTTTTCCTGTCTAGTTTTGTGTGAAGACAAAAAGTCATTTGAAGAAGCAGAGGCTGTTTCAGATTCATTTTGGATCTTGCTCTGTTTTGATCTGCCTCTAGTGGGATTATGTATGTCAGACAAAGTTGTTCCTTTTTATTTGTCCTAGTTTTGTTGCTCCGTGTTCATTAATGTCTTCTTATTTCACTCTCTATTTGGGAATATTCCTCTGTAGGTGTGTTTCTGCTTTCTTTAAGGTTTGGCTGTATAGGCTTCGAATATTCTGGAACTGATGTGGAGTAGTAGATGTAGGACAATCTTCTTTCCTGTTCGTGTTTGTGGATCTCTTGTGCGCCGTCTTGGTGATTGTTAAGTTATGGCATTTTCTCTGTGGTTTTAGTCTTCTTTTCAGGCATCTGAGTGGGCTGAAATTAGATGGATTTCGCGTTTTTTGCTGATCTCCGATGAATCCACATAGAATTTTACTGAATTCTTTCTTTCGCCAAGACAAAATGCCCTCGTCTTAGTCAATTCCTGGTACGCTATGAAGGCAGTTTGATGAACTGCACTCTGTAAATTGCTGAATAAGTTCTGCTGGTCATGGGGCAGTTGCTTATTTGGGTTGTACTTGTGCATATACTTATGTGGGAGGTTAGTTCGTTGGGTATGCTTTTCTGCATTTGTGACAACTGAGCAATGAAAATTCACAGCTGTAGATTATCGTTTCAATGTGTATTTCTCATAGATGCGCTTTCCTCTTGTTTGCTTTCGAACTGATGCTTTGTATGTTGTCGATTAGGATGTTTCATGTTTGAATCTGGGCCTTGATATCATCTCTGCCAAATATTAGTCAAAGGGATCTTATCCGAAAGAGATAAGAGCCATAAATTTGGGGGAGATCATGACAGATAATGCGGCTCCTAAAGTTCGACTTGTTAGGTGTCCAAGATGCCGGGAGCTCCTTCCAGAATCAGCTGATTTTCCTGTATATAAATGTGGTGGATGTGGTGCGATTCTTCAAGGTAATTATCTTGGTATATTTCTGTAGACTTTGAGGAATTTGTGATTCTACAGTGCTGTCCTTTTTTTTGCAAGTGAAAGACCCTTAAGGGCTTGTCTTGGGAATCTCTTAGATGAAGAGTAGTAGAAGATCCTCTCGGCTTTCTTTTTCTATATGGCTTTCACGATTTTCTGCCCCAAGATTGCTTTGACCTATACCATTATCCTCTTAATTTGCTCTCGCGAAGACATCTGTACCTCTAATTTTTCTACGATGTGCTTCCTATCATAGCTTGTTGACGTGGGTTAACCTGTCAGAAAGGTTCGCCCATTCTTATTTTTTTCTGATAATCACCTTGTTTGTTGGCACTCAGCAAATACACGGGAATGATACTGAGGATACAGGGTCAATATTCGTGAATTGTGTAATAGCATCCCGACCAGAGAACTGATCAGGTTAGTAATGGTTCTGAGGATAAAGCAATCAAGCAGCGCACGTAAATGAATGCTGATGTCGCTTCATCAGTAAGAGTAGTTTCTTGTAAGATCTAGATGATGTGGGTCACGGTGACACATCTATCTGTCATAACCCGGACGCAGGGACAGATGTTGCGCAGCTTTGTGCACGTGTTCCAACGACAACAATGTGGAAGAGCAAGTGAATCTGGAATATTGACGTGGAGGAAAATGGAGAACTTGAGGAAGCCTTGTGAGGTGTCTTGCTAGTGACAGGTTTAGTTCTCACGATAATGATCATTCATCTCAAATTCGGTGAACACAATGCAAGGGTCGCTAAAAGGAAGAAATTTCAGCGAATCTAGGAAGGGCCCGTTTCTGGGGGACATGGATATGAAGGAGTGCCATCGCGTGTTATTTTTTT
>JAGVVM010005861.1:0-15653 GCA_019149425.1 Psidium friedrichsthalianum
CCAGGGCATGCCCTCACTGCTGCTAGAGAGGCCGAAACTAATTCTCTCACCAAGGAGCAGATGGAGCAACTTCTTACACTGCTGAAAAACAACTCAACATCTGGTATTCCTAGTGCTTCTGTGGTATACACAGGTAATGAATTCAATGCTCGAGCCTATCATTTCAATTTATCTGCTCCATGGATAATCGATTCTGGAGCATCCGACCATATGACCAACTCTTCAAACCTGTTTGAATCATATTTACCGTGTCCTGGAAATAAAAAGGTTAGGATAGCAGATGGTAACTTCTCACCTATTGCAGGAAAAGGTTTGATAAGAATTTCTGAGGGGATAGATCTTAAATCTGTCCTCCATGTTCCTAAACTTACTTGCAACCTCTTGTCTGTCAGTAAATTATCTAGAGATTCTAATTGTTGTGTTACCTTCTATGAATCCCATTGTCTGTTTCAGGACCGGAGCACGGGGAAGACGATTGGCAGTGCTAGGATGATCAATGGTCTCTATTATTTCGAGGATAATTTACCTAGTAATAAAATTGCTCAAGGACTTAGTAGTATTAGTTCTTTTTCTGATCGTGATCAAATAATGGTTTGGCATTGCAGATTGGGCCATCCTAGTTTTTCTTATTTAAAACATTTATTTCCAGTATTGTTTAAGAAGGTTAATCCTCTATCATTTCAATGTGAAAGTTGTTTATTGGCAAAGAGCCAACGTAAACCCTATATTCAAAAAACTTATAAAGCTTCAAAACCATTTTATCTGTTTCACAGTGATGTTTGGGGACCTTCGAAGGTCACTACTACTTCAGGAAAAAAATGGTTTGTAACCTTTATAGACGACCATACACGTCTTTGCTGGGTGTATTTAATGCGGGAGAAATCTGAAGTTGAAAGAATTTTTAAAGATTTTCACTCAATGATCGAAAATCAATTTCAAACAAAAATCAGTGTTTTGAGATCTGATAATGGAACAGAATATTTTAATAAGGTCTTGGAAACCTTTTAAAGGAAAAAGGGATTTTACATCAATCAACATGTTCAGATACTCCTGAGCAAAACGGAATAGCTGAGCGCAAAAATAAGCACCTGTTAGAGGTAGCTCGGGCTATGATGTTCTACATGAACATTCCAAAATATTTATGGGGGATGCCATACTAACTGCCTCATATCTAATCAACAGGATGCCCACAAAAGTTTTACAATACACTACTCCGTTAGAGAGTTTTAAAAGGTATTTCCTGATTCTCGAATTAATTCTGAATTACCTTTAAAAATTTTTGGTTGTACTGCTTATGTTCACCTTCCAAAACGGTCCCGGTCTAAGTTAGACCCAAGGGCAGAAAAATGTGTTTTGTGGGATATACTCCGAATAAAAAGGGTTACAAGTGTTTTAATCCTCTTACAAAACGATTTTACACAACCATGGATGTCTCTTTTATGGAAAATACTCCCTATTTTACCAAAAATTTTCTTCAGGGGGAGATCTTAGTGGAACCAAATTTTTGGGAAATTGTTGAACCTTTACCTAATCCAATTCTGGATATCTCTGTTTCAATGGAAAAAGGAACAAAGGATGATCCCACTATATCCGAATCTGATATCATTGGTCTGTCAGAAAAAGAAATACTACGATTGCACAAAAATCGCAGTAATCTTGAGCCTATGGTTTATGCAAGGAAGAATATCCCTGAAAGAAGTAGAGATCAACCAATCATCCCAACACATGCTCAATCAGAAACCCCGGGTGATGGTCTTCCAAATGTCTCAGGTAATTCTTCTTCTCCTACATGTACTCATTCTTTGCCATCACACTCTAATTCTGAAACTTCTACACCCGAACCTGGTTTAGAGTTGGCCCCAGTAATCCCTACACAGATCCTTGACACTGATCTTCCCATTGCCCTTAGAAAAGGAACCCGCACGTGCACTAAGCATCCTATTTCTCAATATGTTTCCTACAATAATCTTTCTGATAACCATAGAGCATTCATTGCAAATATTTCAAAACTTGTGGTACCGAGAAACATTCAGGAAGCACTAAATGAACCGAGTTGGAGATTAGCAGTGTTTGAGGAAATGAATGCTTTAAGAAAAAATGGTACTTGGGAGATTGTAGAATTGCCGAAAGAAAAGAAGGTTGTTGGGTGTAAGTGGGTCTTTACAATAAAGAGTAAGGCTGATGGAAGTGTTGAGAGATATAAAGCTAGACTTGTAGCAAAAGGTTTCACTCAAACCTATGGGATAGACTACCAAGAAACCTTTGCCCCAGTAGCTAAAATAAACTCAATTAGAGTTTTGTTATCCCTTGCAGTAAATTCTAACTGGCCCCTACATCAATTGGATGTTAAAAATGCCTTCCTTAATGGGGACTTAGAGGAGGAGGTGTTCATGAATCTGCCGCCAGGATTTGAAGAAAAATTTGAAGCTGGAAAAGTGTGCAAACTGAAGAAGTCCTTATATGGACTCAAGCAGTCCCCTAGAGCTTGGTTTGAACGCTTTGGCAAGGTGATAAAGCGTTATGGATACACTCAAGGTCAAGCTGATCACACTATGTTCTACAAACATTCAAAGGAAGGTAAAGTGGCTATTTTGATTGTGTATGTGGATGATATAGTGTTAACCGGAGATAGTTACGATGAACTAGAGAAGTTAAAGGGAAGACTCGCTGAAGAATTTGAAATTAAAGATTTGGGGACATTAAAATATTTTCTTGGAATGGAGTTTGCCAGGTCTAAAGAAGGTATCTCTGTAAATCAGCGTAAGTATGTGCTCGATCTCCTTAATGAGACGGGTATGCTAGGGTGCAAGCCTGCTGAAACACCAATAGAGCCGAATGTAAAGCTACAGCCTGCAAAAGCCGAGAACGTGAAGGACAGGGAGCGTTATCAGAGACTCGTAGGGAGACTGATTTACTTGTCTCATACACGCCCTGACATAGCTTTTTCTGTGAGCATGGTCAGTCAGTTCATGCATTCACCTGGAGCAGAACATTTTGAAGCCGTTTACAGGATTCTGAGATATCTAAAGGGGGCACCTGGTAGAGGTCTTTTGTTCAAACCACGGGGACATCTACAAATTGAAGCCTACACTGATGCGGATTGGGCTGGAAGTATAGTGGACAGGAGATCTACCTCAGGGTACTGCTCATTTGTAGGAGGCAACTTGGTTACATGGCGAAGTAAACAGCAGAATGTGGTGGCTAGAAGTAGTGCGGAGGCTGAGTTTAGAGCTGTGGCACACGGTATATGTGAGATTATGTGGATACGAAGAATTCTGGAGGAATTAAAGTCGTTGGAGTCATCTCCTATGAAGTTGTACTGTGACAACAAGGCTGCAATTTCGATTGCTCATAATCCAGTTCTCCATGACCGCACAAAACATGTAGAAGTGGATAAACATTTCATTAAGGAGAAAATAGATAATGGCTTGGTGTGCATGACTTATATTCCCACGGAGGAACAAGTGGCTGATGTCTTCACCAAAGGACTAACCAAGAAACAGTTTGATCCGTTAATTGGCAAGCTGGCTATGGAAGATATCTTTAGACCAGCTTGAGGGGGAGTGTTGGAAAACCGGAAATAGTTTTTTAGGAATTTTTCCTTGTAAAGCTGTAAATTAGCGTATTTGCTGTCAATCTTTGTATTTTAGGGAAGTAGATGTCTATAGTTATTCTCTTCCTAGTATTAACTATATTCCTTAAATTAGTGATTTCTTTCCTGGTTCTAAGGATTTGTATATGCTGTAAAATCCTATAAATGAATAATCAATGTTAGAGAAAAAGTATTCCCGAGAAAACCTATTTTCAAGTCTTTAATCATCCTTTTTTGGTTTACATGCTTCAACTTTTGCCAATGCTTGCTCTAATTGGATTGGCCCATCTTTTGCACAAGTCTACCGCTGATGGCTCTTCTCAGAGGATTTGCCGGTTTGTTGTTATGGGAACTTTTGCCAGTTATGTTCTTATAGTAGTACATTGGGCCTCTGAAAGTAACACGTTAGGCCTGGCTCTAATCAACACTGCAAGGAATGTCATCCCCAGGATTGTATATGCCGTTGGTATTGGACAGATGTTACTACTGGCATTTAGCCAGCTCTTTAACGGAAGCAAAGTTGTTGATCACAGAAACTTATTTAGTAAAACGGTGAGCATGTTATCTGCATGGAGTCCTGCTGTAATCATCGTGTCAGGAAAATAGGGGCCTCTGATTGCTTTAGCATCCGTAGTTGGAGGGGCTTTGTTTTTCTCATGGATTCCCTTGGCACTTTAGATATACTCCTTTAAGTTCTGACGCTCCATATTCGACAATTCAGGATAACGAAAATATGTTTTTACAGGCTACTGCATAGTGATGTTGCAGAATATAGAAGAAGAGAGCGATGGAACTGCCAAATCTTTGGTTGTGAATCCTCTCTCAGTAACAGAATGGAGCCTTTTAGCTCTCTCTATGTTCTTCTGTACTGGTCATTGGTAAGATTGCTTTTTGTGCTCTAGATATAAAATTTTACAAGTTACTCACTGCTCAACTGGTCCAAAATATTTGACCAAAAAAAAAAACACTGGTCCAAAATACAGTCTAGTAGCACACTGGTGTTTATTAGCCAATTTCACTTGCTGGATTAAGGGTAGGTGCTGGTGGTGGTGGTGGTTTTTCTATGTTGTACTTTGCTTTAGCGTGTGCTCACAATTTGGTTGACTTAGGACCTCTCTTTATGTTTGCTCGAACTCTGTCACATTTCTGGCAGTGTTGATGTAGACCTCCATGTGGTATTATCGTTTCTTATTTCTAATGTCTGATGATGTTTTTCTTCAGGTGTGCTTTTGATGGCCTCCGCTATGGCACTGCATTTATTGGGTAAGTCATGGATAAGTGAATTTTCTTGGAGATACAATATTCTGATGCATTTTTTTCAACAACCCATCCATAAATTACTGCTGTTTGCTTCCATAAGCCTGAAATTTTGTTTATTTACAATCTACAATCATTTGTTTCTTTATTGGACAGTTCTGCTGTTGGGATCATTCTGTGATGTCCAGTTTATGAGATAAAATTTCCTTCTTTTTGTCCAGGTTTGATGAGTTCGTCCTCATACGCCAAGCAATTCTTCTTACCATTGAGACATTTGGGTTTTCGCATATTATTCCGGTTTTCGGACTTCCATTCCTTGTCTTACGTTGCAAGTTGTTTGCTCAGAAAGACCTCTTTGTGCAATTGTCTCTAGTAAGTGAACAATTGGACAAGCCATTCACATTTTGTCTATCTTTTCTTGTTTCATGGAGTGTCTTAAACAGCTTAGCCTGTCTAAACATGTAAGATCTCTCTCTTCCCAGGCTTATTTGATGTTTGGGCTCATTATGGCTGCTACAGTCACGGTAACCATATTGTGTGTTATGATACAGAGGAGACATTTGATGGTAACAATCATGCCACATTTCAATGCAATGTTTCATCTAAATTACTAAACTTGTGTTCATAGCTTGTGCATTGGCTGCTTTGGTTTCAGGTATGGGGATTATTTGCGCCGAAGTTTGTATTTGATGTGGCGGGTCTCATTCTTACCGATGTACTGATTTGTTTGGCATCACTTTACTACTTTTGTCGGCCAGAAGATCATAAACTAGAAAGCAATACATGCGGAAGATGAAAGTTCTCGAAACCGCAATGGATGTTGATTCGTTGGAGAGTTGATTCTTTGAGAGATGCGTCTTCAAATGTCGGATTGTGTTAGTTTGTTAGCATTTTGAGGTTTCCCTGACTATTTTTTGGAGTTCTTCTGTACAGAAGATGGAGAAGTGGACATTGATAATGCCTTTATGATAGCGACTACATTGAACAGGCTTCACTCTGATTGTGTTTATTTTCCATTTTTTGGAGTTCTTCTAGTTTGTTATTAGGCGATAAAGTCGGAGTTCGCCATATTTGCTCTAGCAGTTGCTAATACGTCATCCTTGTGTTGCTCATCTGCAACGAACTTGGAGATTGGGCGGAGTACACACAGGATTCACAAAATTGAGGTTGTGATAAATTTGGGTTCGGTAGATTCGGGTCCAAAATTGTAGTTTCAATGCGTAACGTCTAATAGACGCAAAATGAGTGTTATCTATTAAAAGTAGTCAATTATTTGGTTCTCGCTTGAGTCAAATGACGAAAAATTACCGATCGCCACCGACAAACTCTTGTCGTGTCGGATTGTCGGAGCGCATTGCTACCAGGTACGGTGCATGCTTCTAGCCAGAAGCTCCACTCTCGGAAGCACAGAAAATCACTTTTTGTAGAGATAATGAAAGAATTCACACCCTCGCCTGCATCGATTCTGTTACTACTAACTCGAAGAATATGACGTCTCCGAGAAGATACGGTTTATGCTGAATTTGACTTTCAGATCATTTCGTCATTTCTCCTTTCTTGGTGTCTCTGAAAATATTTCCGAATTTCGGTTCACCGATTGCATATAATGGTTAATCAATCGCATTGACAGGGACCTTGCAAGTCCCCATGTTACTCTTCTAAGCAATTAGCGTGACTGTACGAAAAAGGCAATGGGTCCGCACTTCATTATCGCGAACAGTTCAAGATGCCAACTCAAGTCCTGAAGTGTCGGTTCTCGATTCGTTCCATTCCCTCAAAAATTGAGAATCAGATCGGATGGTCCCGATTCTCAATTCGTTCGGTCCAACCCATCCCGGAAACTAGACTGGACTAGACTGGACAAAAAAAAAGTAGCCCAAATTACTTTTAATTGTTGAAATCAATAGTTATAGAACTTCAACGTCTATATAAAATGACTTCCTAGTAGCAAAAAATAAGAGGCCCAAGGAGTCGAAAGAGATTTACGGGCCAAATTAGGAAAAAAAATTAAAAAAAAGACCGATCAGGTTCTGGTTCTAGAAACTGGAAATTGGACCGCCCAGTCATCATTTCAATTTTAGGAACCAGAAACCGACCAGACCTTATAGAATCAGGAATCGGACCACCCGTCCCGATCCGATCCGGCGACCTTCGATCCGGTCGGTCCAACTTGCTCCCCCCAATCCCGAACCACTTCTTCTTTCTACAGGTCAATCGCAATCTTCTTACCATCAAAAGAAGAGCAACAAAAAGGATGACACCGTCACCGTCTCTGTCCTTTACCTCTTCATATTCAGTCCATCTCCGTTAGAGAAGGGGAAGAAGCAAAAAGTGAAAAAGAGAAAATGGAGGAGAAGCAGCAAATTCAGATCCCAAGAGTGAAGCTGGGCAGTCAGGGATTGGAGGTAACGTTCTTGCTTCCGTTGTGAGCCGTCTCTATTCAACTGATCAATGAGTTCTTGTCTTCATGTTTTCATGATTAGTAGTTTCGTTTCAAACTCTAGAGATTGTATCTGATTTTTGTGACAGTTTTCACGCAAGAGACTGTTTAGAAACTTTAGAGTGCACACATAGTGCTCATAGTCCTCGGCTCCTTGCATTGGTTGATCAGTGTGATTAAGGGTGTGATCAAAGTCGAGTCGATCTCAGTTTGCTGCCCGAGCTCAACGAGCTTGGTCTTAGCTGAAGCTCGACTCGACAAAGTGTTCAGTAATAAGCTCGTGCTCGAATCGGCTGCTCAAAGTGAGAATTTTGCACGAGACCACAAGCTAAGCTTGAACTTGAGCTAAATGAGCTTTGAAAATATAATGAAATTGGAAAACAAGGTAATATGCAATTCTTGTGTGTTTAGATGTATTACTGCACAGGATATCGTGATTCAGCTATTCGATCTAAGTATGCTCAATCACATTCTCAATTCCCTTCAGTACTCGAACGCTTCGATTTGAAAGGGTTGGGTTGAGATCGAGTCAGGCTCGTAGCAGCTCAAGATTAGCTTGGCTTGTGAGTGCTCTTAATTCCAGCAAGGGCAAGCGAGGATGGACAGGAAACACTGTCAAGTCATTTCAAGGGAGAAGTAGAGGAACATTTTGTTCAGGACCCCTGTTCTTAGAATAGAGAAGAAATTTTGTCGTCTTTCTGAATTTAGAGTAGACATTGAAATAACTTGAAGAGAAGAATACTGAATTCATGCCTTCCTCTCAACTTGTGCAGGTCTCTAGACTAGGCTTTGGATGCGCGGGACTCTCTGGTATCCTGAATGCTCCTATTCCCCATGAAGCTGGATGTTTACTCATAAAGAAAGCATTCGAGAAGGGCATCACCTTCTTTGATACAGCAGATCTCTACGGTCATGATCATGACAATGAGATCATGATCGGAAAGGTGATGCCTGTTTTAATTAGCTTTGATGCATCAAGATTTTAATCTCTCTGTGATAATTTTTAACCATTAACTCTGTTATGAGATGGACATTTGATCCCTCTTATTAGTTCCTTATGTTGTCTCCTAGTTTTTTCTTTTGCTGGTTGTCCTGTAACTGAGACCGAACTGATTACTCGCTCAGGCTCTGAAGGAGCTTCCGCGAGAGCGAATTCAGTTAGCGACGAAATTTGGCATTGTGATCATGGAGGGTGGTCAAGTTGCCGTCAGAGGTACTCCTGAGTATGTAAGAGAATGCTGTGAAGGTAGTCTTAGGAGACTCGGGGTTGATTACATAGACTTGTACTATCAGCACAGGGTGGACACCACAGTCGCGATAGAGGATACTGTAAGCACTGTTGAATCATGGTGTTCTTCACATTGCTTTTGAGCAGATGATCATATTTCTCCAATAGTTGCAATGTAAAATGTTGCTTTAATCAAATCAATCCCCATTGGTAATATAGATGGGAGAACTCAAGAAGCTGGTGGAGGAAGGGAAGATAAAGTACATTGGTTTGTCAGAAGCTAGCATCGACACGATAAAGAGAGCTCATGTTATTCATCCAATCACAGCTGTGCAAATGGAGTATTCTCTGTGGACTCGCGAAATCGAGGAAGAATTAATTCCACTTTGCAGGTCTACTCCAATTATCCTCAAGATGTTTGTTATTGTCCCTTGAATTTGTCAAGGAAATGAGGCAGTTTCTACATGTCTTTCAATTTCAGAGAACTTGGCATTGGGATAGTCGCATATAGCCCTCTAGGTCATGGGTTCTTTGGCGGGAAGGCGGTTGTTGAGAGCTTGCCCTCGGAGAGCCTGTTGGTATGGTTTTTTTCGCAATTTATTTTGGTGATATCGATCATTAGTCTATTGGCATGAGAATCCGAATTATGTTACCTCCTAACTTAACTCTATTAGCATCAACAGCAGGGTGAGCAATCCTGCTACAAGCTCAACAAACAGCAACTAAGAGAACCAAACTAGAAGTCCCCATCTTTTGCCTATCTAAGCACTCTTTTCTCTTCACATTCAAACAACCACTAAGCCTTCTCCAAATCAACCCGTTAATTGGAAAAATGATTAAATTAAATCTTACAGAGAGAGCAGGATTATGCAGACGATTTTTTCTGCCTTAGAACAATTTTTTGGATTTCTTGTTTATATATCAGTGGTAGTTTGTACTTCTATGCTGATATCTATTGTTATGTGATAGGCTATGCATCCAAGATTCATTGGGAGAACTTAGAGAAGAACAAAGTTATATATCGAAAAGTTGCTGACCTCGCTGCAAAGCATGGTTGCACCGCTCCTCAACTGGCCCTAGCATGGCTTCTTCATCAGGGGGATGACGTTATCCCAATACCAGGTAACTATTTCGGGCAAACATTGAGTCACAGAGTAGTATATTCAGTGTTACTATGCCAATAGCCGTTGAATTTTGCAAAATTAGGAGAGTGTCAAATCAGGCAGTTGTTGGTTTTCCCGTATCTATCACGAACTTTTAACTTTCAGTTGCGACGATATATAGGGACCAGAAAAGCCGAGAACCTTGACGACAACATTGATCTGTGGCAATTAAGCTTAGCCAAGACGAGATCAGAGAAATTGTGAGGTCATGGCCATGACTGAAGTAAGCGGTGGAAGAGAGCTGGAATCATTCGCCAAGTATGCATGGAGATATGCAAATACCCCAGCAAGGTAACGCGTGGCATGGATAAAAGATTGGCCATGGATTTGCTCGATGGAGGTAATTTGTTGAGAGGAGAATATTGTAGCGAAAGTGCGAGATTGGCGGTTGTGACATGTAACAGACATCAATGTCCGTCAGTTGTTTGAGCTTCTTGTGGTAGACACTGTAGTGTGTGCCTGAATGTTGGGATTCAACAGCAAGGTGTTCTGTCTTAAGGTGGATGTGCCTTGCCTGTGCTTTATTCTGCTAATATTTCATCAGTTGTGCAACAGCGAGGTTCCGCTAATGGAGCACGACGTGGTAGGGAACACACCTTGTTGGTCTGAATAGCTTCTCACGGATAGATAGATAGATAAATATAGATAATTCGGGTGCACGGAGAATGTTGCTTAGAGCGCCCCTTAATCGTTCTGTGGACATTGATTGGTGTCTGCTACCAATAAAGACCAAGAAAAATGTTCCTTCAGCTGAAAATGTTACTTGAAGTGCTTTGGCGAATTGTCCGGAACCCGAACATGTCTATTTGATCCTTCCAATGATAAGCATGTTTGATACCAAATGAGCAGCTCAGGAAAAACACCTGGTAGGTGATCAATTTTTGGATTACTTTCCCCAAGTTTGTTGGCAAGTTCTTTGCTGTAGCATGCTTCTGCCATTGCTTATAAAGATGCTTTGTACCAAATTCACCAATGAAATATTGTGAAAATCAAAATTTGTCCGAAAAACGTGAATTGTAAGCACTGAGATTGATAAGTAGTTTTCATGCGTGTAATTAATGCTTTTCAAACGGAATCCGTGTTCCTTCCAACCAGGACAGGCATAAACAACAGAAGCACAATACCTTCATAGCAAAGAGAGAGATCAACTATATAGTTAACTCATCATAAATCTAGAGGGACCTAGCAGAAACTAAGGTGCTTCAGGCATATTCGTGATGATGTACTCGTAAACGACTCGGTCCAACGAAGGCATGGAGTGTTTACCAGGGCTAGAGGATCTGGATAAGAAGTAGCTCCTGACAAGCTTCTAAAATGGTTATGGAGTCAGAAATGAACTGAATCTCACATCGCATGGGTGTGGTGAGGTAAAGTGCTATATATATGTGTGTGGCACTTGTCTTTAACTTGGAATGAGACAATATCGTTAACAAGTGGGACTTAGGCATGACATAGACTTTTCAATTTTCATTGGGACGTGCATTAGAAGTCTCAGCAGTGAGGGTCCCATTCCTTAAGCTGTCTCAATTTGATGCTTATGAACGGTCAAACAACCCTAGCTTCAAATTGGGTCAAAATACAAAATTCTGGACAAAATTACTCATGATGTTGTTAGAATAAGCATGTGAGTTGTATGTACAAGCGGGCTGGCGAGCTCAGGCCCTTACTTGATACTAAGTTGATCACTATAGTTTTTTTTTTTTGGAACCCAAATCCACTTTAACCTCTCTTTTAAGAAAACAGCCCCATCTCGTATCCTTATTTGAAAATTTTCCCCAAATCTATCGTCCTAGTGTTGCTTCTATTGGCACGAGGGAACTGGGAATTGATGATGATATGCAATGGAAGCTCGCCATCTTAGTGCTACAATTTGCCATGTTGAATCCATCGTCCTTGATGTTGCTCATCCACAACGAATTTGGAGACTGGGCTTTTAGCATTCGTAGAATGCTCGAAATCGAGGGTCGTGATGAATTCAGTCCATTAGATTTGGGTCTATGAGAAGAACTCTGATTGTGTCACGGTCAATAGTCATAAATGAGGTGTGATGTGTTTCAGTTAACTATTTGATTCTTGCTCGAATTAGAAGATGAAAAATTACAGACCATTAACGAACTCTTGTCGTGTCGGATTATTGGAGCACGTTTTTAGTAGGTCTGGTGTGCCGATAGATCCATTGAAAAATCACTTTACGCAGGGGGTACAACAAGAACTCACTCTCCTAACTTGCATCCATTTCATTATTACCAACCCAAATAAGTACGACATCTTTGAGATCTAAAGCTTATGTCGGCAAGGTAAGACAATTGGACGAATTGGCTGCTGCTAGATCTTCCTGTCTACATCTGCTCTTATTCACATGTAAAAGAATCCATTTGTTTCACAAGAAATGAAAAATTTGAAAATGTTCTTTCGAAAAAACGACGTGCTTGAAATCATTATTCAATGAAAGTGTTTGCATTACCGACAGCATGTATAGATATTTCCGCAACGATACAAGTGCTAGTTGCTAAGAAATGATTTTTTAAGTTGTTTATTTATAGCGAAATAAACATACCCACCCAAATATAAAAGCGCATCGAAGGGGACGCTGCATGTCCAGTTTTTCGTTCCTAAGCAGGACTATGATAAAAAGATGTCACTGTCACTGTCAACGACAGTTCGTTAACTTGGTATACGCAGAGCTCAAAATCTGTCCTTCACCTCTTCGTGCCCATCTTTCGCTAGAGGAAGAGAAACAGAAACAAAGAAGAGAAAAAAAAAAAATGGAGGAGAGGCAGCGAGTTCGGACTCCAGGGTGAAACTGGGCAGTCAGGGATTGGAGGTAACAATCTTTGCGTCCTTTGGTCTTTGTGAGCCGTCTCTGTTCCGAGTGATTATCAAGTTCTTGTCTTCATGTTTTCAAGATTAAGTAGTTTTAGTATCAAACCCGAAAGGTTGCTCCTGATCTTTGTGACATTTGACCAAGAGACTGTTTAGAAACTTTTAGAGTGCACCATGGCGCCCAACGTCCTTGGCTGCTTGCATTAGTTGATAAGTGTGATCTGGGTTTTTTTATTAAGGGTGTGACCGAAGTGTGGTCACCCAGCCAGTTTAGTACTAGAGCTCGACCAAGCTTGATTTTAGCTCAAGCTCGACTCGATTAAGTGTTCGGTAATAAGCTCGAGCTCGAAGTGACTGTTTTTTTTTTTTCTCCTACACCAGATTTGAGGTAAGATATGGAAATAACTCGAAGAGAAGGATGCGGAATTTATGATATTCTTTCTTCTTGTGCAGGTGTCTAGACTAGGCCTTGGATGCGTGGGACTCTCTGGTGCGCTGAATGCTCTGTTTCCCATGAAGCTGGATGTTTACTCATAAAGAGAGCATTCGAGAAAGGCATCACCTTCTTTGATACAGCGATGTCTATGGTCAGGATCACGACAACGAGATCATGATCGGGAAGGTGATGCCTGTCATAATTAGCTTCAAGTCATCAATATTTTGATCTCTGTGATAAGTTTGACCCTGAACATTGTTAAGAAACGGACATTTTGAGACTGAAGATGATATCTCTTATTAGTAGGCATTGTATTGTTGCCTACTTTCTTTGCCGGTTGTCCAGTTACTGAGACCGAATTGATTACTCACTCAGGCTCTGAAGGAGCTTCCGCGAGATCAGATTCAGTTAGCAACGAAATTTGGAATTGCAAGGATGGCGGGGGGTCAACTTGCCATCAGAGGTACTCCTAATTATGTAAGAGAATGATGTGAAGGTAGTCTTAGGAGACTCGGGGTTGATTACATAGACTTGTACCATCAGCACAGGGTGGAAACCAGAGTGGCGATAGAGGATACTGTAAGCACTGTCGAATCATGGTGTTTCTTCACATTGCTTTCTAGCATATGATAATTTTTATCCAACCCAATTGCAACTTGAAAAATCGGTTTAAACTAAATCCATTGCAATTGGTAAGATAGATGGGAGAACTCGAGAAGCTGGTGGAGGAAGGGAAGATAAAGTACATTGGTTTGTCAGAAGCTAGCATCGATACAATAAAGAGAGCTCATGCCATTCATCCAATCACAGCTGTGCAAATGGAGTATTCTTTGTGGACTCGTGAAATTGAGGACGAATTAATTCCGCTTTGCAGGTCTACTTCTACCATCCTCAAGATGTTTTTTTGTTCGCTTCAAGATATCAAGGAAGTGAGGCAGTTTTTACATGTCTTTCGATTTCAGAGAGCTTGGCATTGGGATAGTCGCATATAGCCCTCTCGGTCATGGATTCTTTGGTGGGAAGGCAATTGTTGAGAGCTTGCCCCCAGAGAGCCAATTGGTATGTCTTTGCAATTTATTTTGGTGACATCGATCATTAGTCCATTGGCAGGAGATCCAGATTATGTGACCATCCAAGCTTGGTAAATTACTCTTTGTTCGTATTGGAATTTATGAGCATCAACAACAGAAAGCAGGGTGAGCTATCCTGCTACAACTACAAGCTCAACAAACAGCAACTAAGAGATCCAAACTAGAAGTCCCCAGTTACAGAACAACATCTAATGCCTATCTCTGGAGGTTTTTCCATTCACATTCAAACCACTACTAAGTCTTTCTCTAATCAACCTCTTAATTTGCTAGAGGATCAAATCAGAGCATACGGAGATAGTGGGATTCTGCAGACGACTTTTTACTGCCTTAGAAACAAAATTCGCGGATTTCTTGGTGATATATCAGTGGTAAGTATGTTTCTTTTTTAATTCTCTATTGTTATGTGATAGGCTACCCATCCAAGATTCACTGCATGGTTGCACCGCTCCTCAACTGGCCCTGGCGTGGCTTCTTGATCAGGGGGATGATGTTATCCCAATACCAGGTAACAATTTCGGGCAAACATTGAGTCACATAATAGTAGATTTAGTTACTATGCCACCAGCCGTCTATTTTCGCAAAATGAGGAGAGGTATGCCAAATCAGGCGGTTGTTGATTTTGCGATGTTCATAACAAAGTTTAACTTTCGGTTGCGATGATATAGGGACCAGGAAAGTCGAGAACCTAGAAGACAATATTCGATCAGTGGCACTTAAGCTTAGCCAAGATGAGATGAGAGAAATTTGTGATGTCGTGGCCGTGAATGAAGTAAGTGGTACAAGACACATAGACTCATTCGCCAAGTATTCATGGGGCTTGTTACGAAAATAGGTTTTAAATTTAACGTTTTTACAATTTAGGTTTTCCCCGTAAAAAATTTACGGATTAGGGGCTGTGTTCGGCACTCTGGCGGCCCCCCCGGGCTCACTCTCGAAAGGTTGCTCCTCCCAATCGCCCACCCGCCCCCCACGAAGCGCCGACACGGCAGGCTCGGGAGGAGAGGGGGGAAGAAGTTCTGTTAAGGTGGAGATGCTCTGCCGGTGCTTTATGCCGACCTATACTTCATCGGTGTCCAACAAACGCTGGTCCAGACGATACGGTAGGACCATAACTTGTCAGTCCGAACAGCGTAGTCTTGCAGAGAAGGATAATCTGGTGACACGGTGAATGTTGCTAGAGACTCTCAGTCCTGATATTTCTCGGGACATTGAATACTTCTGCTACACTCAGACATCGTTTCATCTTACAAAAAGAAGACCAAGAAAAACGTTACTTAAGCAAAAAAATGTTCTTGAAGTGCTTTGGTGATAGTCCCGCTACGTTCTTGGAACAACATCAACTTGATGCATTCTAATGACCAGCCGGTTGATCCGCTTCTCCAGGATTGAACGAATATGAGTGACCTTTGCACTTTTCATTAATTCTAACGATCAGTTCGACAGGCTACCTTAGTTGGCTTGTCCTCATTGCAAAAAAATGTTCAAATATGCTGCTCACCCCATTAATGAATGAATTGGAGTTGAGAAACTCATATCCTAAAATTCTAGCTTTGACCAAAAGAAAGAGCCAAAAATGAAGCTAGGTTGTTGGCGGGTTCTATGAGGGCAATTTCAATATCATTG
>JAGVVM010005862.1:0-18159 GCA_019149425.1 Psidium friedrichsthalianum
ATGGACAATTTTGACTTGTTGACTTTTCCACATCTCTCTCCGTAGGTCTCGTCCAAGGATGGGCGGCCATAATAATGGGGATCCTGTCTGGAAGCGTCCCGTGGTTCACCATGATGATCGTGCACAAGAGGTGGACTTTGCTCCAGAAGATAGACGACACCCTCGGAGTCTTCCACACCCACGCCGTGGCCGGTTACCTCGGCGGCATCCTCACTGGCCTCTTCGCCGAGCCGGAGCTCTGCACCCTCTTCCTCCCCGTCACCCACTCGCGGGGAGCGTCTACGGGGGCTCCGGCGGGGTCCAGGTCCTGAAACAAATCGTGGGCGGGGCCTTCGTCATAGGGTGGAACGTGGTGGTCACGTCGGTCCTGTGCGTGGCGATAAGCTGGGTGATGCCGCTGCGGATGCCGGAGGAGCAGCTGCTGATCGGGGACGACGCGGTGCACGGGGAGGAGGCCTATGCATTGTGGGGGGACGGGGAGACGTACGACTCGACCCAGCACGGGATTTTTTCGGACGATACCACACACCACAAGGCATCTAGTGGCCCGACTCAAGTGGTGTAGTGTAATGTATGCGGCGACAGACGGGTTCGAAGAATATGCAGGCGATTATTTTTGGCTTAGATAAATAAACAGACGGTGATTTGCGTGTAAGTTAATGATTTTATTCACTTCTGTTTCGTGGTTTCAGCATAGATATATGCGTTCCTTGTTTTAAATGGGATATTATCTAGGGGTGACTATAAGCTGGGTGAGTAGGGTCCAGATCTAAATCTTGAACCAGACCCTATTATAATTGGTTATCAATTTTTGAAACTGAGAACCTATCCTATTTATCCTGAAACTCATTTTGGAACCGGCCCTATTTTTGGTCCGGTTCTAGGGTCTATTCGAGAACCTGTTTTCTTTTTTTTCTTTCTTTGATTTCATTTTTTCCATCAAAATAATATAGGTATTGATGAAATGATTTAAAATAAAAGATGAATAATAAAACTCAATATTCGTCAAAAGCAACAATCCTTAATATGAACAATAAAAATTACAATTCACCAAAAGTAACAATCCAAAATATAATAAACAGTATCTAAAAATCGATTCTAAAATCGGTTCGCGTGGGTCTTTACTTAGAACTGGGAACCGAACCGATTTTAGCCGGTTCTCAAAAATTGGAACTGATTTCCAGACCGATTTGAACAGGAATCGATTCTAGTCCCTATTTTTTGGGTGGTCTGATCTGGGTTTCCCTAATATTGTCCTTCTGGTTCTAAGAGAGCCAAATCGACCGTTGAGTAAATTGACAGCAAAAGGATTTGGTAATTGGATGGGCTTTGATCTTCTTGACCCTAAACTTCAATGGGCCTAAGCTTTATTGCTGGTGCACTTGCTTTATAATTTTATTGGTTTGAAATATTTTATGCATTTTCATTTCCATTTATATCCACCAATGACGGTGAGAAAATCTAAGATTAATTCTGAAGTTAATTTTGGGAGCGATGCAAGGAATTTGGATGAGATGCTGGAACATGCAACGTGTCTTACCAAATCATTTTGAATCAATTTCTTTCTATTTTGTCCTCATTTTTAGTTAGAAAGAGTAAGCACCTTTGAGATATGAATGAGATATCCATAAAAAGGTGACAAATGAGGTGACTCATTCATTTTGCAAAAAGTTTAGATGACTCGTACTCAACCCAAATCTAACCCAAACTCACTCACATAATTCACTCGAAAAATAAACAAAAAAAAAAAATTTTAAAAAAGTAAAAAGAAAAAAAAGGAAATATGCAAAATTGACTCAATAATCAGACAAAATAAATTGATACAACCGCCGCCAATCGCCCATGTCATTGCCCATTGCGTCGCTGCTCCTCTTCTCGTCGCGGCCCGCTTTGTGACGTCTCCTCACTTGTTTCTTTGATCATCCGCATATTCGGTTTGTATTCTTGGTCCTTTTTGTGTAGTGTTTTTTCCTCGATTGGAAGCCTCTCTGTCCGGCCTCTCAAAGGCAGTGTCTCACCTCTCTTCTTTTGATTTTGATTTGGCAAAGCAACGATGACAGGGACGATGGAGGAGGAGGGGCGAGTGGCCATCGTAGTCGACGGCACATTTAAGAGTGAGCATGATTTCAGGATAGAATCGAACAGGTGAAAACATCTTAAGTTTCAAGTTCCAAGGTAAGTAAAGTAGGTTTTAAATTCAAAAAATTGGAAAGCAGTTTCGATTGAAAAAGGTCCCAAGTTAATCTATAACAAATTTTTGTGTTTTTTCTTGTTTTATGTCTCCGCATGATCGTGTGAAATTTTAGGCGTTCGATGATAAGTGTGTAGTTTGGAACCATTTGTTTGAGCTTTCATTTTTGGTAATATTCATAACTGAGATTTTTACTATAAGTTATGGTTATTGGATTATAGTTGCAAATGGTAAAACTTGGGTAACACGTTCTAGGGTATGCAAAATAGATTCCAACTTTCAAAAAAATAAGAAATTGATTTCATGGGTAGGTTTTAGATGAAACTTGGAAGGAACCTGAAACTATTCACTCCTAAGCGCAGTTCTCCATAGCTTTCTTATTGTGTTTATATCTCTTCAAGTAATGATTTCCGTAAGCTTAAATGGGTTGTCTATGGGCTTGTCTTTAGACCCACATTTAGTTGGACGTTGTTATTATAAACTCATTTTGACCCATACTTTAGATTTGATGTAACCCATGTATGACTTATTTAAATAAATGTGAGTTATAACATGGGTTTAAGACCCCATTTTGACGGCCCTAGGTATCCATTCCATTCTTAGTGATGCTGTGATCACGTGGTGTAAGATAAGAGGCGAATAGAAGATTGCTATGTCATCGTGTTTCCACTGATGATGTTGGAGGCATAAATGAACGAGAAAAAGTGGATGTAGATCGGACAGAAACGATATATACGAAGGAACACTTATGGCACAACAACAATTAAAGAAACTATCGACTAAACTAATGTATCACCAAATGTAGATTGATGGTCCCTATCGCTTGTTGCTCATTCTCATTCGTGTTTGTTTCCCTCTTATCGATTCATTAATGGGGTTAGGTGGATTCTTTGAGCTCATTTATATCGTCACGAGATTTCAGAGACCCTTTACTTTGGTCCTCTTAATTTGCTAGAGAAAAGTCTCTGTAAATTCGAGGAAATTTGTAGCTGCAAAATTATCCCAAGCAAAGTATGAATAATATTTGAAAAAAGAAGAAGACAATTGTCAGTTGGCAGTTGGGGTTCGTTTTTTGTTGTACTTATGATTCTCCGAAAAGGATTCAGAATCACTGTGACCCAATCACTGTTTTTACTTGTGGCTCCGCAAAAATTAGAAGAAAGCAAAAACGACGGCGTCGTTGGCGTTTTTGCCGGTGCGACGTCGCCGTTGGTACGTTCGAGCAAACACTTGTCATTTCCACAAACATAACGCGACCAGGAGTACCGCCACTCGGGCACTCCCCACCACTCCGATTGGGACAGAGCGAGCGAGCGAGCGAGAGAGAGCGCGCGTTTCTCTCTCTCCTCGCGGGTCTCCTCTTCTTTTCTTCCTTGGGTCGGGACAGTGACTGAGCGAGCCGTGTTCGACGACTTGCTCTCGAGTCGGAGTCTCAGGTAAATGCATTCGCACGTCCCGCAGTTCTTTTCGACTCCTTGTGCTGTTTCGGTTTCGTTTCGTCCGAATTGTAGGCTGGGCTGGGAACAGCTGGAAGTGCCCTTTTTGGACAGTACAATCTGCTCCCGCATAGTGGCCGTGGCTGGTGAATTGGTTTCCCTAATTGTCAATTGACGGGATGATACTGATGATGTGGTTGTTGTTGCTCTTGCTGCATGCCATTCTTTTTCCCTTTTTCCCCTTTTAGGCACAACCTACGATATTTTCCTCTTCCTCATTTCTTTGTTCCTGCCATTTCGATTATCTTTCGGCTGCTGCATCTTTTCTCCCCTTAGTTTTCAAGGTGGCCCCCTGACGAATGCGTATGCTTTAGATATTGGAATTGGGAAATCTGTAGCTGTTTTCCGATACTGCCAGCCGACGTTCTATGTACGACCATGTTGTAGCATGTGCATTGACAAGCATCCCGGGGCATAACAGTTGATTCTTTTTTCTGTTTCGCTTGGTCATTCTCCATCAATTTTTTTTTTTTTTGCTCTGTATATGTTTCTTCGGGGACGGTGGGTTGGTTTTACTGCTTTCACTTCTTGGTCCTTTTCTAGGGTACATGACAATTTTTATCTGTTTTGTTCATCGTTTTCTGTAAATAGAGGTCTTGACGTTGCAGGTTTCTCAGTTATTCTATACGTTGCGTGATTTGTCTTGTTCACCCCTGTGTTACATTGTTTCACAAGCTCAACCCTTTTGCAGGGATTGATATAAGGTTGGTTTACTATTGAGTGTGAAACGAAATTCTTCTTTGGATAGGATAATGGTGACAGTAGAAATGTGACCCTTTGAATTCAATTATAACTTGAGGATGGACAGCAGAGTAGAAACAGAGCCTTTCACGTGGGTGGAGGAGTGTGATGGGCCGATTAATGCTCCTGCGCCACAAAGGAGGAAGTACCAACACCGGAAAAAGGAGTTTGTTGGTTGGGGATCGAGACAGCTCATCGAGTTTCTCAAATCTATTGGTAAAGATACCAGCCAACAGATCCCTCAACACGATGTCGCAGCGGTTATAGCCAGTTATATCAATGAAAACAAGCTTCTCCATCCACAAAAGAAGAAGAGAGTTGTTTTGTGATGAAAGACTTCACTCTCTTTTTGGAAGGAAAACTATTAGCAGACTTAAAATCTCTGATCTGCTTGAAGCGCATTATGCAGAGAACCTAGACCAGTCGGATGAGGATTTTCTCTGGAGTTCTGGGGATGAGGACTTAACAGCTAATAAACCTTCACTTCCTCAGAGAAAAACACCGAAGAAGAGAAAAGTGGTCAAAACTTCAGAAAGTTGTTTTGCTGCTTTAGTTCCCGATAACATCAAACTCATCTACTTGAAAAGGAGCTTAATTCAACTTCTCTGCAAAGACTCTGCTAGCTTTGAAGGCAAAGTGGTTGGAAGCTTTGTAAGGGTAAAGTCAGATCCCAATGACTACCTTCAGAAAAATCCTTATCAACTTCTGCAAGTGACAGGTGATTTGCTGTAGTTATTACCTTTTGGGCATTGATGGAAGCTGCTTGGGTGGTTGCTGCATTTTTTTCTCAAGCTCTGGCCCTTTCTTTTGTTGAGTCACTTTGAGACCTGTTGTATTGTTGGGGAGGACGCGTTTCTGTGAAAGATCTGTCAAAGATTCTCTGTGTGGATTGTTTGTTCACTTAGTTATGCTATAAGATGAAGCGAAATAGCCTACATGCTATGTACAAAACAAATTGGACTATCCTTATTGTTGCACATTACTTCTGATGGTTTCTCTTATGCAAAGTAATTATGAGTGGATAAAGGGAATGAAAAAGGGAAAATAAAGGGTTTGCTTGTTTCACTGAAAGAATTTTCCATGAATTGGTTTTTCGGACTTTCATGTGTTTGTTTGTTAAAGATGGTTGTTCTATGGAAAGACATTTACAGTAAAAGAAAACGCCCACACTTAGAATTTGGAAAATGAATTCTTGGCTCAAAACAGAAGAAACATTTTTCCAAGCATAATGAGTCTATTTCCATAAACTCTAAGTAGATGAAAACTAACCATTTTCCTTGAATATGATTTACGTAAAAAGCATTTTGCTTTATTGTGAAATCTCCTGCTAAACAAACACATGGAAAGTTATTTATGTTGTTTACGAATAGATGCCATTTTTTTGCTACTTATTTAGGTGTGAAAGGGGCCAGGGGATCTACAGATACGAGCACTGAAGTCCTCCTTCAAGTGGCTGGGTTGTTTAAAGACATTCCCATTTCCATGCTTTCCGATGAGAACTTCACCGAGGTAATTGGCAAATATTAGCTGTATGTTCTTGTGATTAGAACCATTTCCTGACTTGAGTGGGCTTGATGTGATCAAAGTTAAGGAGGCTTTGATGGTTTTAAATGCTTACACCATCTTTAAGGTGGAAGAAAAGGGAATGTGCATCTCTTTTTGAAAAAGCTCTCAGCAGATTGCAATGGATGGCCCCCTTCGAAGCAAATTTATTGCAGATTCTAGGGATAAATCAGATTAATATTGGTAATTAAAAGAGCCAGTTCCACAGTTGTTGGGGAAAATGAGAGTGTTAAATAAGATATCGGTTGATTCTCCTTTCCTTTTGATCATACAATAGAACTACCAAAGTTCTCTTTTTGGAGATTTTTATTAAGTTAATCAAGGAGACGAATGCACAACAGGCTTTTGCTTCCCAAACCGCTTTCTTAGTAGGCAACTTAGAGAAGGAAAACTAAGTAAAACTTATCAATTTTGGGGATTTTTAACTTGAGCATTACTTCACAGACTTCTGCACGATATTTAACATTACGATATTCTTCCTATGGTAAGAAAAGATAAACCTCTTCCAAGTTTCCAGCTCAAAAGCAACTTTGAGGTTTTATAACTGGTACACTGGGGGGGCATGAAAGAGATGGTTGTATGACTAATTTATAGATGTATAAAATAGAGTAGGCATGGGGAAATTCATCCTGGTCAAATGTGGTTTTCTGGCTAAGATGTTGATTAATGGGGTGTTGAAATATTATCCTATATCGGTTAAAAAACATGTCTTAAATGCTCTTTATATTCATGTGGTCTCCTTTCACCCAAAATCTAAGCTTTTGCGTTGGACTTTCTAACATAATGTCAGCGCCAGTGCTATCCATCGCGAATTTGCGTGGTCAAAATCCCATGTGAATGTATGTAGTCAAAATTTCACATGCTGCTCGTAATCCTACTTGCGTGCGAGGGAGGGTGTTGAAGTATTATCCTCCATTGCTTGACAGCGGGTCTTAAATGCTCTTTATATTTATGTGGTCTCTCTCCACCTATCCGCTTAAGCTTTCGTGTTGGACTTTCTAACATGGGAAAACTATGCTTGCATGGCGAGTAGTTTTGCGAGATTAATTAAAGAGATTGTACTGTTAATTATCTCCAGAGATACTTGAATAACTTACCTGTGCATTTCCAACTTAGAAGTTGTCACCAGCTTTGGCATGCCCAAGGTCATAACCAACAATACTGGCTAATGGCTATAAAGGTCTTTTGATTGTATAGATGGTTGAGCATTCGCATTTTAAAATGTCACAATCGTTTTAGATGACTGGAGCTTCATGTCCTTGGCAAATGGAAATAATTAAGTTGTGATGTGGTTTTATTCTGATGATAAGAGTATGAGGTATTTTGAGATCAGAATAGCTGCAGTGTCAATTACAGTACAGCAAAGTCAAGACACGGTTTGGGTACAGTCCTGTTTCATGGTTCTCGAAAGATTCTCAGTGACTTCTTGTTTCTTCAATATGAACTTTTCTGAAGATTCTTTGAAACGGTAGATACATGTCCATAATTTCGTTTGCAAATGTTTCTACAGGAAGAATGTGAAGATTTGCGTCAGAGAGTGACAGATGGTTTGCTCAAGAGGCCAACTGTAGTAAGTTTTTCTTTTCATGAGCTATCTATCTTGTAAGATAATCAGAAATATTTCTACGGTCTTTTCAGTGTCATAAAATTAGTTTTGTGTTGCAGTGATTGCTTGTGTGTTTTCATATTTCTTTTCCCTCCATGCTTACATGACGATTTCTTTTATCTTGGCTTTTATACTCCCTTTTCTTATTGTCTGTCGTTATACCTTCCAGAGTTCTGTATCATGGATATCTTTTGTTTGTTTATACCTTTTTAAGTTCGCGAGCGCTCTGTTGCTAGAATCACAAAAAAAGGAAGAAGAAGAGGAAATAAAGACAAACTCGCAGCCGAAACATCTACTACTTTCAAATCCACTTGGAAATGGAAACAAGAAGGAGTTCTGTTCTTCTATGACAAGGGTCAAAACATGATTTTACCTTTAACTGTTTTTATAGATCTGCAAGGTCTTCATAGTTCTCAAAACTGAGTAAGGTTAAGCATGTTTCGTTCCTGCATTCTTCTTGTTATTGCTAGGCATCATGTTTTGAACTCCTGTCTTGCCACTTCTCCACTTGACTTGTCAACAATGATGAAGTAGAAAATTATGATAAGCTGATGCATATTTTGGAGAACTTGATGTGATTTCTATCAACATTCGCCATGGAATTAGTCTAGTGACACTATAGAGTGTGACTAACGGCCCATTGGAGTTTAACAGGATGGCACTTGCATTAATCTTTTCTCTATAGTGGAAATTGTATGCTTTGCACTTGCCATTGGGGATTCAATATATTTTTCAGTTTATAGATAAGCTTCTTTATGACTAGCTTATTTTGTTGTAAGCAAGCTTTCCATGGATAGGCTGCAGCAGTAGCTGATCATACCGGCCTTTCACTTGAACTGTTCTTTGCTGACTGCTTTTGTCGAACTAGCCAAGTTGTATGGCATTCCCTTGCACCTGCTTCTGGCTCATTGTTGATATACGGCGCTATTTTAGTTATCTCTATTGTCAGTGCATGCCAAGTGCTTTAAGTTTCTATTTTTCCCAAAAGGAATGCCTTTTGTATGTTAACCATCAGTAATGCCACTCATGCAGTCATTTCTTAGAAAATAAATTCTTTCAAGATTAATCCTTCAACTTGACAAAGAAGAACCTGAACGTTGAGTTTTTCGCTTATCGTTTTTGCTCTTACTTTGGAGGCTCATTTGCAATTTGTTTTTGATAGGTAGAATTCGAAGAGAGAGCTCGAATTTTACATGAAGATATAACGAAGCATGTAAGATCTTATCTACTATGTTACAGTCAGAATTCTAAATTGAGCAGTTGACAGTGCACAGTAATATGAGCAGCATTTATCTTTCTATTAGTTTTCTTTTAAATATATGCACTGCTAGTTTCCATGCTACGAAGCCCCATACAACATCACAGGATTTGTTTGTGGTTCTTGACAACACTTTTTTTTAAGTACCTTGAGAAAAGGGTGAAAACTTCTTAGTGCTTAATCTGGGTTAGAAGAACTTGATGTATGTAGTGTTAAATCTAATATGTTGATGCATGCATAGAATGCATTAAGAGACGAGTACCAAGAAAACTTGACAATTTCATTTAGATCAGTTTAGGAGCCTCAGTTGTATGAGAGTACAAACACATGGAGTTAAGTAGAGGGGAGGGGTGGACTTCAATGGGAGTCTACTCTTTACGATTCGATAGGGGAGTGATCCCTGGAGCCCTGAAACCAGAAGGCTCAGGTATGGTGCTGCCAGTAAATGTCTTTAGGTTGGTGAAGGGGATAGAATGAACCAAACCCCACCTGGGAAAGGGCGAAGTGTTGCTGACCTATATATGTTGGGGGTGGCCCCCCCCCTCTTCCCCCCCCCCCCCCCCCCCCCCCCTATGAGGTGGACCCCAACCTTATGAGGTGCCTTTGGTTGACAAAACAATGAGGCTTAGTATATGCTTGGCCAATGTGGGCAACACCGTATGGCTTGGTGTAGGTCGTCACACTAAGTGGCTGTAAATAATTCGCATTGTTCGGTTTTGCGTGAGCCTGTGTTGTCATGTTTTCCTTGTAGAACAATTTTTCCGCCATGAATGTCATTGCATATTTGTTTTGTTAGTCCTGCCGTCTGGATAAATCTTCAACTGACCTTTCTTCTTTCTCATGCCTTTTCCTTTCAAGTGGCTTCCAAGGGAACTTGCTCTGCTGCAGAGTCGTATTGAACGAGCCAATGAGAAGGGCTGGCGCAAAGAATATCCTTTTCCCTGTGCTGGAAATTTTGCTTGTGTAATAGGTGTTGGCCAACACACTAATGTGAATTTGATAAAATGCACAAGATGAGGATTCTTCATAATATCTGGATTGCTAACTTAGATCAGTTCAAGGTGAGCAGCACAGTTCCTGATGCTTCTAGCTTGCCATGGGGGTTCTCACCATATATCATTCATGCTGAGTACAGTAACATGAGCCCTGCATTGTTTCAAACTTCCACAACAAGCTCCAATACTAGGAACTAGTTGGTTTAATTGGCCAAGTCGTATGAATTATTTGACCCTACAAATTAAGGTGTTAACATTCGGATGATGTGGTCATATTTATTCCAATCATTTGCCTTCTGTGGGGTTCTTTGATCCTCTCTGTGATGTTAGCGGTCAATGAGCTTTGGCTTTAGTACACTTCGAAGACAATTCCCGTGTATTTTTTAATTGTATTTTCCTCTAGTTCTAAGATTGTAATGGGTACAATTACTTACTGTTTCCTGTATTTTGGGCCATATGAAACGTAACGTAAGTTTATGAGGTTTCGAGCTTTCTCAATAAAGGAATGTTCTGTATTGTGATTGATGGATTTGTAATGACAAAAGGACTGCAAATTAGTTATAAGTGAATTGATCTCGAGTGTTTTTTATTATATTTTTCCAAAAAGACAGCAAACAGGATCTAATTTGAAATTATTTAGTGGCGAGGCATCCGTGGAGTCATAGCCTACTGTAAGAAAGACCTGTGTTCAACGAGCACTGCTAGTTGGTTTTGACATGAGGCAGTATTGCTGGTGATAGTCCAGTGAAACAATCTCACTACTTGTGGAAGGAAAATTGGTGATTCCTTATCCAATATGTCATGCTTTTCTTCCCCTTGCAAGTAGAGCAAGGCTATTTGTCGTCCAATGCATGCATTGTCACACTGAGAATGTACCTGGAATTTGTTATTTTGAGGCTTTTCTTGGTGGTGGATCTTGTCATGCACTATTTTCAGATTGAATACTCTGTTAGTTACCCCAAGGCATAGAATATGTTTAAGTGAACGGAAGGATGGAGTCTTTTTGGTGATTCCAATCATTCAATCAATCACTCAGTTCCTCACTCGCTGTTACCTGATGGAAGCTTGTGGAAGTTAAAGCCTTGTAATTGTAATGGCCATTACTTTGTTCAACGTTGGCTTACCATGTCACGGTCCAATGTTTATCATTATAACCTAAGACAGCATCTTGAATCTTGGTTTCCCTTGCTGAAAATTGTTGAATACTTAACCCCTCTCTTTTTCTCCCCTCTTCTGTACTAAGCCAGTAATCTGTTCTTAACTTAGTCATTCTGGAGAAAAGCGACGCTGCTCTCAGACTCGGGAAGTAGCAATCCGCTCGTGGGTGAGATTCCTGATGTGATTGCAGATGGGAAGATGGATTCATTGATATTCCAGATGACCAGATTAGAAGAAGTCACTACATCACCAAGATTGCTCCATAAAGAAAGTTCACTGGAGGCTAAGTGTGCTACTACGGGCAATATTGTACCAGTGACTAAGATACCTTGGAGGACCAACTTGGAAGGTATGTACGGCCACCTTTTATATAATGACAGGCATCTGCATGGACTTATCAAATGGTTGTATCTGGGGTCAACCATGGATTTAAAACCCCACAACCGCCCGCCCGCCAACACCCCCCCCCCCCCACAAACAAAAAAAAAAAGGACAACTCTCTCCCTTGGTGTGAACAAAACGAGATTCATCTTTTAGTATTGGTTTGTTGTGCTAGGTCATTGATGTCCATTAAAATATTCGACTCTGAGGGACATCAATTTTCACCTAGCTTTTTTCCCTTTGCTGGTGCCGATTGAATTCATCTGGTCTCATTTTCAAATCCTTTATTGTACCTCTTCCACATCAGCATCCTTTGTAGACTTGAGCTCTACAATATTACTGAATTTCATGCTCCCATTCAGGAACTTCTAACTTTGCCCACGAAAGCCGTAAAGGCCTATGCTGACCCACCCATCTTTATTTGCCTGCACTTTTCCTGCTTAATTTCTATGTCCATGTTTGTTGTTATATATAATCTTCTAGTCAGAGACCTAGTCAAATTGGTGAACCTTAGAACAACTCATTGGATTTGCTTTATGGTTCATTTTTGCCTGCTTCAATATCTTGAGGTGAAGATTAAATTAAAGAGAACAGACCATAGAGAAGAAACGAATTGTCTTAAATTTACCGGAGAAAAAAGTACAACCTTTGAAAAGCTCGAAAATGTACTTGTGGAAGCCTAATGATATTAGGGGTATAAAGCTGATGTGGGAAGACTTTGTTGTCTGAGTATAGATAAAAGTGCCATCTTGTACCTTTCTATTGCATCCAGTGTCATATTCGTTCTGCTTGGAATGAGTCTGGTGAGCTTTTGTCGGCCAGACCTGATCAATAGCATCTCAGTTGAACTTTTCTGGCTGCAATGTCTGGAATGCCTTTCCTACCCCTGTTTAAAGAAGCGAATCCTGATAAAAAGGGATGAATAATCTTCTTGCTCTAGTTGGAATCAATAGGAGAAGTGGTGAATTTTGCTAGAACTGTTGGTGGATTGCAATAAAGATACGTAAAAGTTGGGACCTAGAGAATTAAATGTTCCAGGTCTTCTTCCTTAATAACTACTTTTATGCAAACATATTACCTCTATCAGATCTATTCTATCTCCTCCAGAGAGAGTTCAAAAGGCTCAGGACAAAATGGGAATTGCACCAACACCTCGAATAAAGCCGTGTAAATTGCCCAATACAAGTTACTTAGCCTTTTTTGATTAATGAATGACAGATAATCAGTTTTGAGCCAACATACTCTCTCATTCCCGTCTGCTGCTTTGCTTATGAGAATAAATTCCAGATTGCAGTTAACATCGTGATGAGCGGGAACAGATTCCTGAAAGTCATCATCAGCTATGTCAATTTGTCATTTTCATTACTATCTATGCATTTTGAGATGGTGAGAACCATTCTCTGATTTTATGTCATCATTTGCAGAGTACCAGAATGGTGTTCACGTTTCTGAATGCAATGAACAAGTGGTAGCAAATCAAAGATATGAAGAAGGACCTGGTAAGATGGCGAAGAAAGGGTTTCAGGGAACAGAGGATGAGAAAATTTGTTCTACTCAGAAAATTGAAGAATGGGAACTGCGGCCAATAACGGATATTGGTAAGGAAGAAAGATGTGTGGTTGTGGAGAACAGCGACCTTCATGGAACAAAGGGTAAGAGCGTTCAATCGCCTAAGGTAGTGATTGATTTGACCAGTGATGATGAGGATGCGGATCCTAGTGGTTGCCAGAGTCAGAACCATGATTATGACCTGGAAAGCTTAATATGGCACTATGTTGATCCCCAAGGCAAAGTCCGGGGTCCTTTCTCACTCGCATCGCTAAAGCTCTGGAGTCCGGAATACTTCCTCCTGATTTTAAGGTATGGAAGGTTGGTGACAGCCAGAGCAAAGCAGTATTGTTAAGTGATATACTGCGCAGGGTGTGCTCTAAGTAACAGGGAAGACATTTTTGTTACTTCGTTTAGGTTTCACCTGTGATTTTAGTCACCATTCCTTAACAGACCCCAGAATTCTTTGGGCGTGGGGAATGAGTTATACTCATACTGACCAGAGGAATTATTGCTTTGAGTTTTGGCATCTCTGAATCAGCGGCAAATAAATAAGCTGGTCGTCTTGTTTTGTTGACATTCCTTACATCTGTTGTAAATGAGACCATTGAATCTCAAACCAGTTTGAAACTGTGCCTTACTTCTCATTAAACTGCAAACATGTGAATTGCAGCAAATATGCAGCCGAGTGACGAATTCACTCCGGGCTTTGTGAATTATGTGCTCGTCTGTGCTTGATGAGAATCTTGCAGGATCGCCTAGGAGGGGCGTGAGTTATCTACGACCCGTTTCACTTCTACTCTGTGACCGTATTGAGGGATTGTACTGCGCCAAAGATTTATTCTCAAGTCTACTAAAACAGGATGGCATGTCACTGTGGTTTTCTTTTCCTATGGGGTAGACACATACTTCCATATGTTGATGATTCATGTGATGGTGCTGTATGGAGTTTGACTGAGAGGGAAGCATGCAAGCGGTAGGTAAGTTGACTTTGTGCTCGGCACGGATCCTGCCTACCAGCCCCATCTTTCCATCTAGAGGGAGCAATGCACGTGGGGTATAATGATAGTTAGAGCTCAGATGAACTGCATGGTATCAGGTAATTCCAGATTACTTGGTTGGACAGCACATTAACCCTGTTTGTCTTAACCAACACTCGTGAGATTGAACTGTGCTATAAAATTGAAAGACCGGGTAAGATTGGGAAATTTTACACAAATAGCCCGTTATCTTATCTATGTTACATGCATCTTTGAGTTGCAAAAGCGATGGCTGGCTGCTTGCGCTGCCGCCTCTAATAAATCCGGGCGTTATTATTAATCGCTTGTTTATTGACTAAACAAGACAAGACTTTTCTTGGGTTTGGCCTACATCACGAGCCGCCAGAGGGGCGGAGTGATGGGAAATTCCTTCCTCGACTTGGAAAAGTCAAGAGAACTGATTTGGAGAGTAAGCGGTCTTAAAATCTTTTGGTTCGTGGGAAAATCCTCAGCGTCCACCATTTGAAATCCTCGTCGTACGCAACCGAATAACGACGGAAGAAGAAGTGTTTGGTGGTGCCGTGATCCTTGGTTCGGGACAGTGACCCACGTTGTCGGGGCAGCTGGTGAGCGTGGGCCACGTCGCACGAGAGGTCGGCATGGTTCCTGTCCCCGCGTCAATGGGGCGCGGCTTCTCCTTCCCCCAGTTCCCTTTGTTGGATTTCGACGTTAATGAATAGTCATGATAGGAAATAACGTAAACGGTCTTGTCGTCGGTGCACTTTTAATTTATTTAGCGAAGTCCCTTAAACTTTGGTTCAATGCGTAATTTTTTATTCCGAACTCTGTGGCCTTTGAACTTTTACACTTTTAATTTAGTTTAGGGTCTTATATTGAATATTTAACGGGTAGTTCAGAGACTCTATCGGATAAATTAAAAATTCATGAGCGACATTCTACATTTAACCAAAGTTTAGAAATTATTTATGCTATTATCTCTAATCACGATACGATCCCCTCTCTTATCCATCTAGAGTCCATGTATTCCATGTTTAAAATGTGAAATCTCGATGTTCCCTTTTCTCTATTGATTTCTCCTTCTCCTCCTTTTTTATTTGGGTTGGGGTGGGGTTTGGTTTTTTTTTTTTATGTGGGGGGTGTGGGTGGGGAGGGGGGGGGGGTGTTGGTGTGTGTTTTGTTGTTTGGTTGTTTGCGTGGACTTGACATCTCCATGGATTAATATAATGCAGGGATCTTGATGAGGGCTATGAAGCAATGGTGAACCCTTTGCCTGTATCATTATTGCTTACCCCCACGTAAGTAAAAGACAAAGCAAATATAGAAAATGATGAATTATGTGAGGTCCTATTCTTGAATTTGGGTCTTATTCCCCAGGTGTTTAGAGGAGCAAGGTCTATAGTTTTGGTCTCGGACTACATTCAAATGGGAGCAAAAAAAAGGGCATTCCTCTTCTCATTCAAAGATTCGAGGATCAGTCGTGCTTCCTCCAAATACGCAAAATTGTTCAAATTGCATTATCTCAGACATTTTCCTTTGAAAAAAAAAAAACCAGATTGGAAAAGGACTAAAGTTTGGACTTTGTTTGTGTTCTAGACGGAATAATCGACACCTTCACAAGCACAATGCAAACCATCAAGTGCACGTGCCTTTTGAATTGGAAATCGATGGGCGGCGTAACTAGAATAGTAGATCACCACCCAAAAATAGATCTGGTCCCAATTGTAGACCAGTTGCACAGTATATTATTATTATATATTATAATGATAAAACCAACTGTTTTCCTTGTCCATTTAATTATAACCAGGGAAACCCCTTTTGTTCGTGACTTATTTTGTGTCTACTAATTGCGAAGCTAATATATTGATAATCATTCTTCTTACTAGACTTAAAAGTCTAGATCTTTTTCACCTTTTAGAGTCTAATATTTTATTTTCGAGTTATCAAAGAATCACTCGGCTCTTTAAAAAAACCCAAGCAGGTGAATTCTTGTGTCCGTGTATAAATAATGTAGCCAAGAGGCACCCTTGATTGGAAATTGGCGCAAATTGAATCGGTCGGCTGAAAAAAGGAAGTTAAAGTACAAATTGGTGATGCAAAACAGAGAACTCTGGATTTTAAGTTGGAAAAGGACATAAAGGCAGTTGAGAATATAGGGAGTGATTAAGGGATGATTAAGCATAAAAATGCAGGTTAACGAATATTTTGATTATGAGGATTAGGGTGTCCAATAATTTATGTTTAAGGAAGGAATTGTCCAAAAATTGGGTTTCCGACCCTCTAAATCCCAATCACATCTCTCCACGCATATATTGCCGTTCGCCATTCTCTCTCTCTCACTGTGCATCACCTTCTGACAAAACACCATGAATTGCAGTCGAATCATCGATAAGAGAAAATAACGATATCTCCTTCTCTCTATCTCTCTCTCTCTCTCTACATCACCTTCTGACAAAACACATGAATTTGCAGTCGACCGTTACAACGATAATCCTTTTGTCTCCCTCTCTCTCCGAGCAGAAAGGAAGCAGCTTTCTCGCTTGCTTCAGTTGTTGTCCTGACGCAGAGTTTCAGACAGCAAACCAGCTCAACTTGTCGTGCCCACGCAGTCAGTCGCTGAATGTGCAGATACTCGTCTGCTTCTCACGTTTGCTCAGTCTCGTCCTCTGCTCGATCAGCTCGATCAAGTACTTGACTTGGGGGCCCCGGTTTGTTTTCTTGTTCTGTTTCTTACGTATGTATCTGGTCTTATCGATCCCTGTCCAAATATAGCGTTGGCTGAGCAAATTTTGATGCGATCGTCTCTTGGATTGATTAGTTCTGTCATGCCTTCTCAAAATGGCATGGGATCCTTCCTGACATGTCTTCTTTAGTTCGAAAACCGGAATCATAACTCGAGAAATCTTGTAAATCCCATTTGTAGTCTGAATCGTATGGTTAGCAGGTCGCTGTCATAAAAAGGAGGCCTTATAGTTAACTGAACGCTTTGGCCAAAGAAAGAATCCAGACATGGTTTGAGGGGACTATGGACCGGGAGAACCCTGCGAACAATGGCGAAGATGAGCGCGATGTTGAGAAGAGTGGACGCTGGATGGCTAAGGAGATCGAGAGGTACTGGTCCGGGGTATCGGAGAAGAACATGACCTTGCGGGAGCCTCTTCTCCGCAAAAGGGTCAATACCACCTCCCAGATTGCCATCGTCGGCTCCAATGTTTGCGCCATCGAGAGCCTTGACTAGAGTATGCTGTTTCTCCTTGTACATTCTCATATCACTCGCTTGTCTCGCTATGTTCATTCATGTCATTCATGACTTTTTCGGGCCATTCACGTTACCCAATTGCTTGGTTGGATTATGATAGGTGGCTTGCCTCTAGGGATGTAAACAAGATGAGGCGAGTTGACAAAGTGGCTACTTGAACTTGAGTCAACTCTGGAGTTTGATGCTCAAGATTTCACTCGGAGCTTCATTCCTCCTTATATTTTGTGCTCAAGCTTGACTGAGAAATACTCGATATACGCCAGACAAATTGGCTCAATTAAATTGTAATGGTGGTATAGTAAGGTTTAGAAAACAAGGCTCAGACTCTGTGCAACTTTGATCTAGAGAAATCTCATTAAAGCAAATCTCGAAATCTCCCTTCTGCGCTTGCGAGCAACCCAATTTCGAATAAGGACACATTCTAAACCTATCGCATTGGATTTGAGCAATGTCCAGGGTGGGAGCCTTTAATGAAAATAATAGAATTAAATTCAGACCTCAAGCCTCCAAGAAATTAACTTGCTCTCTTACCTTACACATTAGATGCCACAGACGAAATATTGAAAAGTGAGAAAGACATGAGGTAAAAAGTCAAGTGAGAGAATGGCGAAACTACCTATTCTTGTGTCATTCGGCACGTGCATGCGGCCAGTATCTTGTGTTCCGAGAACTTTGAGGGTCACCATGTCGTTTCTCTACTGGACATGGTTGCAATTATGTATTGTAATTGTGGTGAAAACCCATTGCTGTGTGAAGAGATTATAGAAGCTGCATATTGTTGTGGTTCCCGCGATGAATGTTAAAATTAGTATTTGAAATGACAGGGTAGAAAAGTTTAGGTTTGATTTCTCTGCAATGATCTTTTTGGGAAATGTGGTCCAGTAGAGATTCCAAAAAAAAATACTCAAAATCCACTTCCTTCAGCTTTATTCTTCTCCTCTTTTTTCTAATGAAAGGATTGCTGA
>JAGVVM010005863.1:0-26162 GCA_019149425.1 Psidium friedrichsthalianum
TGGGGGTCTTGTGCAACCTGGGGATTTCTCTGCTCTGATTCTTTTGTCTGCCGCGGTTATCCTGGTTCGCAGGTTGTAAGAGAAAAAAGGCTCACTTTTTCAATTTTTCAAGTGGTAGGAATTGAGTGTAACTCGTGGTGTGGGCATCGTGGGAAGTATTGTCTAAAAAACAAAACATGGGGGGAGGGGGGGAGGGGGAGAAAAAAAAAAAAGAGGGCTAGGGTCGCTCGTCGAGTAAGCATCAATGGCAAGTTGCGGGCTCGGTGGAATATGGAGTTTTGGTTTGTTGACTTGATGGGGGGAAGAGAAGATTTGAATTTGTCGATGTTTCTTGTTTCCCATTTTAGAGGCAGATGGTACTTTGGGGGATCAAGCTTTTAGCTGAATTATGCTTCTACGCCGTAAATGGAGAGTGGATTTCTTAGTCTTGATATGTTTGATGAGGGCGACTATTGAATCTTTTTGGGTGGTCTTTTACTTAGTGTCGTTAGAAGTTGCATGAGAGGTAATTCCAGTGGGGGAGTTAACCTAAATGGGAGGGAATCTCTTACCTCCTCCACCATAGAATACATTTCAGTTAAAGGCATGCGGTTTGATTTTTCTTTTGATTTTCAGTTGGTGTAAATGGAAAATGGACTGTATAGGTGTCTCTTTTGTAAACAGTAGATGGATACAAGTTTATTACATTTAGATAATGGGCTACATTTTTAAGATGCATCCTTTGCATTTCCTAATATCCTTTCAAATAATTCCGTGAGGGGGTTCGTTTGGCATTCTCTTGGTGCCTTGTGGTATAATTCTTTGATCCTTTTTTTCAACAAAAGGAGAAGGGCTTGCGCTTTAGTCTCATAAAAAGTGGGCTGGTGGATCGACAGTTTTAATGCTGGGAAGGTTTTTAAATTTTAAACGGGAAAGTTTTAAAATTCAAACAGGAAAGCGATGGGCCGGTTTTCTCCCATTGTTTTTGGTTAGAGAATAGTTTTATTGAGGAAAGAATTTTGTACTATTTTCTTTGGGTGTGTGTTCTTTTAGTTTCGTTGTTGCGGAAATTGAGACTCTCGATACTAAATTTCTGAAGCAACTGATTCTAGTTGACTTACTAAGCATTCTGTGCTGGGTTTGAAAATGGAGTATGTAGCATCATTCATGTCCTATCGTCAGATTTTTTTGACTTTCCTGAACTAGTTTGAATGGGCTGCGATCTTCAAGATGGCGAACTCATTCATGGTGATAACTTCAATCTTTTTGCAGCCATGTCAGCATTGGAGGTATTGATTGCTTTTTATTATCTATTATGTGGCCATTGAATTTGCTTGTATGAATGAGTGCACTTGGAATAGACCTTCATTTTGGCACCGTCAGGGCTGTTGTCATTATAGTGCCAGCATATTAATTAATTTTGTTTATGTAAGCAGATAATGGACCCAAAAATGGATTCAGGTATGGTGTCCAGATACTATTCAGTTGATGAAGCCATAGAAAATGGTGCTGCTCCCATCCCAATCAGCTGTGATAAAACTGTGGATGTCCAGTGCACAATTGATATCATGGATCATCTTTTAGCATGCGAGGTGATTGCAGTATAGCCTGCCTAAACTGTCTTCTTAAGCTGCATTGATTATTAACCTCACTAACATGTTCCCACACCATCAAAAAATTTACATATTATCCTTTCGAGCTTTCTCTTCATCATTGATTTTTTTTTAAAAATAAAAATTCTACTCATGATGACTTGCTTTAGAGTTCAGATTTTGCTTATTCTGCTGCATCTGTGAAAATGAATATGACCAAACTAAAATGGACTTCCTATAAGAGTGGGGAATGGTAGGAACACATGTTGTGGGATGACATATGGTGTGGTGACACTGCTTTCAAAGAGTTATTCCCGGATGTGTCTGAAATAGCAGGAGCTGGGGTTGCTGATTGTTGGAAGACTAAACGACGGAAACGTTGTGGGGAGATTAACTTCTTATTTAAGGCTCAAGATTGGGAGCTCGAAGCACTCTCTAATTTTTCGAGTGTTGTGTTGAGCAATGTTAGATGTGAGTGAGGATGATAGGCTACAGTCGGAATTGTTGTACCTTTGAACCTTTTATGTCAGATGCTAGTATTCCAGTCTTTTCTATTGCATTGTCACAGAGTGCACTCTTCAGTGGAGATCTATTTGGAAAGTCAAGGTTCCACTGAAGGTTTATTTTTCACTTGGGAAGCTGCTTGGGGCATATACATACCCTTACTTTGGATAATTTCAGTAGAGAGGATAATACTGGCTAATAGGTGCTTTTTGTGCAAGACTGGACAGAGAGCGTGAATCACCTATTTTTACACTGTCGCTGGGCCCAAACGATCCGACTACTTTTTTTGCAATTTTAGGAATGCTTGGGCCCTTAGGGATGGTGTGACACAAGCTTTGGGATTGGAGGGACTTTCAATTTGTGTTTTGCAAAGAAACAGATTGCTAAGACTTGAAATGCCTTTTGTTTCCTCTCTCTCTCCAGCCCAAAAAAAAGGAGTGAAAACATCTAGCAATCCTCTTGGGATTCATGTAGGGAAAACTAATTGTATGCTTTTCACTTTGTGTATAGCAGGAAACTTCAATTTCATACATCTAGTTTGTCCGAAATATTAGAAACAGTCTGTTTTGCATAATTTGTTATATAGGTGGCTTCTACCAGAAGCAGTTTTGTCTAGGGGCGGTACCCCCTTCGTACGTCCTTAATGAAGTCTCAATTATCATTGAAAAGAAAATATATCAGCTAATGTTGCTCTCCTATAGTAAGGTTATGAGATCATCATGTACTCCTAGTGCCATGAACATTGTGGTTTTCAGCTTTTTGAGCTTTGTGTCATCTCTAGGCTATTGTCTCTTTCTGTTCGTCTTTTATGGTTTTCTTATTCTGAGCAGTGATGCTTGTTTTCCTCAATTTGAAACTGGATATCTTGATTTGAGTAACAGTGACCTAACATCATATAATACCTTGATGTAGATCATCAACATCACATTTATTCCAACTAGTGAGGTCGGCAGTCAATGAACCGAAGAGAAAAGCATAAAATATACTAAAATAAAAGCAAGATAGGATACAAAAAAAAAAAAAAGAACAGGAAAAGGACTAAACAGGGCAATCTGGAACATAGGAAATCCCCCCCTTTATAATGCGAATAGCTTTTTGCTTGATCACATGTCTCGAATCTCCAAGGTATTCAAAAATGGACCGGCGGCTGCTGTTACTATAATTGCATGTTACTTCTTAAGTCATGTGGAACTTTTCCATATTCGTAGTTTTTTTTTTTTTGGAGCACATTTGTGGTTTTTTTTTGGCGAACTGTATAATTATATTGCACATCTTCTTCCTCTGCCATTATGTTTGATGTTATATTCATGCATTAAGAAGGTACTATGCACGGTACATTCTTTTTTTAATGCTCTTACACTATTATCTTCTATGGCAGGCCACATGGCACAAGGGACATTCACTAGCACAAACAGTCTTCTCTTGCATCTATCTTCTGAGGCCCGAAAGGACATCATCACATGCATTATTGCATTCTTACAGTAGAATTATACGTGCAACATGCAAGGCTGTTGTATCGGTTGTCTCAGATGCACGAACACATGAAGTAAAGTATTTAAGCAGCTCCTTGTCCCTCTATTTACCTAAAAATAAGTGTTACTCAACTATATCTGTTTCTTATACTTGTAGATCTAATTTTAGAGAGTGAGCTGCTGGAATTATTATGACCGACAGGTTACATGTGCAAGTCACTGAAAAAAGCCTCTCTGAAATGCAGGGAGGCCTACCTACTTTTGACAACCCATATCTACCTACCTTGACCACTTTAGATCTCAAAATGCAGGAACTTCTGCACCTGGACAAACATTTGTTACATTCATTGAACTTTTCTCCCTTTTGAACTGATTCATATTTGTTCTAGGGTGAAACCTCAAGGCATCTTTTCAAACTACAAGTGTTTTCTTAGCATTGTTTTGCCTGGGTAGGGCCATAATTCTTGTCTTTCCGCGACATATTCCTTTCCTCGTTTGCACAAGTTACGTTTCTCTTATATATCTAATATAATTATACAAATAAAGTGGGTAGAATTGAGCTTCTATTCCTGTTGTTTTTTACAAGTAAAACTGAAATTAAGGCTTATTTCTGCACAAACAGTGGACACTAGTATACAGATTCATGAATATAATTGGTTATTACTGGGGATGTACTTGGATGCATAATAGTTAATAAAATAAATTGGCATGAGAATTTTACTTAATTCTTTATCTCGTAACCTTATTAGAATATATACATTTGTTCTAATAAAAGTCAATACAAATGCATTTTAAAAATTTCCCTTTTCGCCCCCATCCCGCAGAACTTCCACTAGTGTCAATGGTGCTTAATATTATCTTTTCATGAATCATTTGAGGCTATCATTGAAAATCTGATGTTATGCTTTGGTGGCTAGTCAAAATTTGGTTCCAACCTATGTATTTCGTTTCTCTTGTGGTAGGAAGAGGACATTGTCACTATGGCATATGGCTTGCCTTGATTGGCGAAGATGAAAAGTGCTTATCTATGTTAAATGCTGTTGAAGAAACAATAGCTCGCCAATTGCGCGCTTGTAAAGCTCCATCATTCAGGAAGGAAAGTTATAGAAGGTCAGTAAATAGGGTGCTCTTACTTCCTGATACTTATTTATACATGTGCTGAATTTTCATGTTTACATACTTTAAAGTAGCTGCTTTAGTTATATGGTCAGTAGCTTGTGGTGTTAGGAGATACTGGAGACTCTGTGTATAAGCCTGAAGTTAACAATTGTACAGGCAGTTCAGTTTAACTTGAATATAATGTAATGGGTGGATATTACTTGCCCCCCATTATGAAAGATTTAGTATAGGTTGGAGCTATGAAGCTTATCTTATTATTGGTTAAAGGGGAAAGGGGCTTTTTACTTGGCTATTTCCTTGTCAGCCTTGAGGCAGTTGCTAGTCCAGCATCTTAGTGCCATTCAGAGTTGTGAGCACACTTGTCAAGGGCTGCTGGTATTCTTAGGAGACTTTGCCACTTATCCTTGTTATTTCTCTTCGCAAAGCTTGGTTTTGGAAGCCTAAAGATTTTGTATTTCTTTGCAAAGCTTGGCGCTAGAGATCAATCTTATCTTGGCATTTCATGTGAAACAAAGGTTAGGTGTGAATATGGTCAAGTGAGATGCTAAAGGCCAATTTGCCTATGGATCTAGGTACTTTTGCTGTGGAAGCAACTTGAGGTTGTCTTCGGTTTCATATTTTGCGACATTCCACCCCCTCCCCCCTCTTCTTGTCTTTGCTTTTGAAAGTCCCATGCTATCCAATCTTCTGTGGACCACCAATAGTTATTGTACTTGTCTCTTTATTTGGAATTAATTTGACACCAGTTTTATAGGTTTGACTCATATTTATTACTCTTAAGTATGGGCATCACGTGATGCTTTCTCCTGGGAATTCTCGAACATTGAAGCTTGTGTCGCGTTAATTGCTCTTATGTAGATCTGGAGCCATTACAACATAATCCTGCACTGGAAGAAGGCTACTGCAAAGCCATACTCTGCCGCTTGCGCTTTCGTAAGGTCTTGCCCTGTGTTTTTCAGACTAATTCTATGGTTTGGGGTGATTTACACATATATTACTCTCAGATTCCTACTCATGACGAGAGATCCATATAATTGTCTAGCATCTCGAAGGTTCTCTGTATTTTCTTTATGCAAAATTATTATACCATTGCCCTCTCATTATGACACTTCAGAGGCTTATAAGTGCAAATCGCGGAGAAGATATATGCCTGTACTTCTAGTTTTACGTGGAGAAATGATCCACTGATTTGCTTGTTTGACTTGTTTTCAAATTATTTGTTCGGCTTAATTCTTACTGCTTACATCCTCACATTTTTCTGCTTCCCAGCACTTCTACCATGTTCTTATGTGTCTAAAGCGACCTCAAGGAAGGGGTCTGCAGTTGGCACGAAAACATATTAGCTCTTGCTTATCAGAACTAGAAATCATCCGGAAATCTACGGAAGTCCTGCAGTCTAACGATTATGGAACTCATAATTGTGGGGAAGATAAAACAACGGCTTCAGGTCGCCGGCCTGTGGGATTCGATGCTAGTATAAATACTAGGTTATCTGCCCCAACACCACCACGTTCTATTAAAACTCTGAGCTGGAGTGAGGTGAGGATTTGAAGAATTTCAGATTAATACATCGAGAAGTTATTATATTAACAACTATCTGTTGTTGCTAGGCTGTTGACTATTTTGTCAAACTTCTTCGCGATCTAGACATTATATGCTGCTTCTCGTTGGATGCTTCCCTGGAAGGTATACTGCAGTTCATGGTTCAGTTTCAGAAGTCTCATCCTGATTTGGTTTCAAGAGCGCATCTCCAGGTTGTCTTTGAATCCCCATTGGTTGTGGTGTTAAATGCCTTTGAAGTGTTTCTGCTTGTGATTCCTTTGTGCTTCGCAACTCCTTTCGGTAACGAGGATTTCTTCGGGAGAAAGAAAGCATGTTGCTATGACTAGGTAACTGCCTGCATGACTCAGTTGATTGATAGGAATGAGACCTATTTAGGAAGATGCAGTGTTATCAGTAGCTTCAAGGGGAAAAGATGGAGAAGGGCCATTAGAGGTTGAGCTATCCATGTCATTTCTTTGGAATGGTGTAGTTATGCTGAGTAACTTATCTTCAAGCTATGTTAAGGCTTTGTTTCTTTTCATGGAAAAAGTTTATATAAGTAGCTACTTTCTTTGCAGAACATTTTACTGCTATACAATGCTTTATAGATTTTACCTGATACATGGTGGCTTTCTTGCTAACAAAAAGCCAAGAAGAGTCCTTACTTTTGATACTTCAAAAAATAAATATATATTTATAATGTAGTGAGATGTCATTCTTGATGATTTCTCATGCTAATTTCTGGTTGTATGAATAATTTTAGGAATCTGAACTGTGAGAATGATTTGAAAGTTATCTGGCGACATGATAAAAGGATCTAGTGTTATTAGATATATCCACCGATTTTCTATGAGGCATGGCTCCTTGGCATCCTAGTTCAGAGGGAAATACATAGTTTTGAGTGGCAATCTTGAGTAGATGTCTATGTTTTGAAGGCTGCTTCTCCGCCTTATTGGAGAAGTGAGGGAGGATTGATGGAGTGGAAAGAATGTGATGAGATGTCTGAAGCATTAACCAGTTGGCAATCTAACAATTTAGTTGTTTTTTACATTTTATATTATCCTTAACTACTGGCAGTTTTCATGTTTGCTGATATAGATTTGCTGTTCTTAATAAATGATTTGCTGTTGGTGCTGTTTTTCTTTTTGCTAAATATTGATTAGAGCTTTTCACTTGCTCACAGATGCTGCTGATTCAAGATGGTAAGCTGTATGGCAGGGATCCTATTTTTGCTGTGATTGCTAAAGCTGCAGGCTTGCCTGAAATCTTTAGAAACCATGATATTCAGAATGGAGAATGTTTGGTACAACTAGGACAGGTGAGGATTGAAAAGCTATTCTTTAAGAAATCAGAAATAGGAGTTATTAAGGAGTACGTTAAAACAAGCATGCAAGAGCAATTTGCAAGAAAGTCACATGACAACTAAATGACTGAGCAAAAAGGGAAGTCTAATCAAGGAACCAACTCAAATTCATGACGACTCAGACAAATTCCTAAAGGAAAAGGGCAAGAATTAGCTGCTGCTTGCTGGTTGTAGCCCGTTTATTGGTGTTTTGCATCACATAGTCCCGCACCCAACCACATAATAATTTTGTGGGAAAACACCCTGTGCCCTAATTTTTCCCCCAAACTCTCTCTCCCACACACAACCCCCACCCTTTCCCAAAAAAACCCCTCTCTTGCGGTTGCAGCACTTCTCCCCCATGTCCCTCACCATCGACCCCAGATCTAGGCTAGAGCTTAGCTTGTGGCATGGAGCTCAGCATTCCTTTGTAGAGGATAACAAACGGCAAATTAATCTTCAAGACTCCGAGTGGGCCCAGATTTGTGTTGACCTCCTCTGCGCCGTTGAGCTCAACGGCCCCGTCACAGAGTTCAACCATGGCAGAATGCACAAAGGCCTAGGTGATGAGAAGACGAGAGAGACGGCGACGGGCTATGGTGGCTCCTGTGGAGGCATTGTTGGAAGTGACTACACGTCAAATCTGTTCGTGGCGACAAAAGGTGGAGGAGGTGCTATGGGCTGGCCGACACATGGTGGAGCTCATCAAATAGTCCAGGACTCTAAGCACTCTGTTGTTGATCTGTGAGAGAGAGAGAGAGAGGGGGGGGGGGGGGGAGTGTGAGGGCAAAATGGGGAAAAGAAAAGGAAATAGAGCGGTTGAGTGCGTAGGTGCACAATAAGGGCACCAATGAATGAGCGCCACCTTGGTGCCGTTATTGTGCACCTACCGCGCCGTCGCGTGAGAGGAGAGAGAGAGAGCGCACCACCTAGCGAGCAACAGCTAATGGCTGCTACTTGGCCCACAGCTAATTCTAGCCCAAAGGGGGAAAAAATGTCCAATTTAGAAGCTGATTGATCGTTCTTCGGTCTTCTTCTGTTTGTCCTTAAAAGGCATTTGCTGAAATTATGGCTTTGATAAGTTGTTATTGCAATGCAGTTGGTCATCAACCTACTAAAAATTCTTAGTACAAATGCTGCATGGCAAAGGCGGAAGCTTGGAAAAATCCTACAAGATTGGCGAGTTATCCATATACAGGTTTCTGCCACATATCTCTTAATAACTCAAAGTGCAAATTGGTGATATCTTCAATTTCACTGTGGAACTGATCCAAATTTCACAATGCCTGTTCTGTTATCGATTTCTTGTGATGCATGCGTTTTTTTTTTTAAATTTAAATATGGGTGATCTATCAAGAAATAGGTCAAGATTTTATCGATGGAAGGAAGCAATTAGAGATAGGAGATGGTGCTGTGGGAAGGTTTGGAGGTGAATTAAGATATCCGTAGGTGTGAATGATAATACATGTATAAGATAAGTTTGGGGTGCACTTTTTCCTTCGTGCATGAACATATCAAGTTTATCGAGTTAAATTCAATTTTCTCCTTTGCTGATCCCTATGGATAAAGTTTTTATTTCCTATCTCAAATTTCTAAAGTCAAAAAGTACTTCAGCCTTTTGCTGCAAGTACATATACCCTGTGCAAAGTAATTTCGGTTTATGAAATGAGCTTCAATGGTTATTAGCAGAAAGCTCTCATTAGACTTATATTACGAGCCCACTTCTCTGTCATGAGGTTTTCGCTTTTGGTTCTCAAGGTTATTGGTCTTCCTAAAAAGATATGCCAGAAGTTTATTATAGTTACGATTACCAAACCCCACGCCCCCCCTTCTTCTCTTCTCCTCTCCCTCTTTCGTGGCTGATCTTTGGCATATGCCATTTTCAACAGTTGGAGCTGGCTCTTACACAGGAGGTGGGAGAAGAGTGTGGCATTTCAGCTGATCAGGTATGCTGCTATGTGACCATGAGAGCATATTGGATTGTGTGATGCAAATTTAGTCTATAAGAGACCTTTCATATCTGCGAAAACTTAAAGAATTTAAGGTGTAGCACTGATTTGCTGCCATGAACAAGCAATTTTGTTCTCTAAGGAAATAATATTTCCCTTACTCAAAGTAACCAGAAAAGATAGAGGCAGGACAAGATTCTTCTCTCTGTATGAGAATGAACATCTGACTAAGGCCATCACACAATAAATAGTGCTAAATCCAAGTCCTAATCTCCCTGAAGCGTCCGCTCGGCAACATTCAAGGAAGTCTGTCATGAATTGAGCTGTCACCTTTCTTTGAATAAATTGGGGTTGACACATTACCCATTTGTTGGAGAACACCAAAGGTCAGACCTACTTCCAGAGAGTCTAGAGAGTTCATCTGGAACATTTATCAGTTGACCTTCTGAGCATCTCTGCGAGATTTCACATATTACTTGGTCGCTAAATGGCGGGGCAACATTGAAATGTTTTTGGTAATACATTTTCAGTAAAAGCTCATAGTGTGACTATTTTTCTGGGAATTGGACTATGAGATTAGCAAATCTATGCTAGATTTAGCGAAGGTATTGAAAACTATTTAGTTTGCTGAAACTACATCTACTTCCAGAGCATCAAGAGAGTTTCATCTGGAACATTCATGTGTCGACCTTCCAAGCATTTCCCAGATTTCGAATATTACTAAGTGACAGTGCAACATTGAAATGTTTTTAATAATACATTTTTCATTAAATGTTCCTGGTGTGATCTTTTTCTGGGAATCAGACTATGGGATTAGCAAATCCATGCTAGATTTAGCTAAGGGATTGAAGCTATTCAATTTGCTGAAACTGTTTATGCGGAAAGTTAATATAGTATGTTACCAGCATTGTGTCTTACCTAATCTTCTATCTTGTCTAGAATGGTCGAGGGGATATATTGAGACAGATCCTCATATGGGTGGAGGAGCAAACTTTCTGGATAGCTTCTCGTTTCCTCATGTTGGGGTTTGAGTTGGAGCTCTATTCTCCTGGTGAATATTGCATGGTGTACTGGTATATCTATGTTGTCTTGATCAAGCTTGCAGAGAGAATGCATCACAAGATGTCATTTACCAATGCCACTGGTAAGAAGCTACTAATGTGTAATCACATTCGTGCATCTAACATAATTAGATTGTTGACTAAATCCTGTCCAAGAAACAAATTATGAGTAATTGTCTTGAAAAGTTGTTTCTTATATCATTTGCTGACCTAACAATATTGCAAGCTAGACACTGACATTTTTTGGTACTGCCCTTATTCAAACCAGCTAAATTAAAGGGAAAGAAGAAGAAGGGTTCCACTAAAGATATGTCGAGGGATTTCCAGATTCCGGCGTCAGTCTTGTTTCTTCAGTCTTATATTTGCCTAGCTGAAGGCCTAACGATGGTAAATTGTTTCTAGAGGAAGTCCAATAGCTCAGATTGACTTACTTGCGATACAACTCATCCAACCTCCTAATGATCATGCAGCTTCAAATTCTTCTCATAAATGCTCAATTTTAAGATTCTGTCATTGCAGATGCTCGCTGCCTTGAAAAATGAAAGGATGCTCTCTCAGAGTCCAAGCCCTTTTAATTCAGATCATGAGGTAAGGCCTTGCTTCCATTCTTGAACGTTCTATTTCCTTCATTTCTCAAGGTTATACTTTCGAAAGTTAAAAAAATAAATAAATTGTAAGGGATGGATTATGAAGATTATAATTTAAGGAAGTTGTATCTCCGTCATGGAGCTTATTTCCCATCAATTGTGTGTGCGTTCATGTGCGTGTGTGCGTGTGCGTGCGTGCGTGTGTGTATTTTACTTTTAATGATTCTTTTGCCTTGCCATCAATTGTTCATTCTTTTTGCCTTGCCTCAGAGATTTATTCAACATTTTGAACTTCTCCAAAAGGCGGGTGTCCCTGATCACATCTCATATCAGTCATTCGAAGAATCCACTAAGAATGTTCGCTTCTCTGTAAGTGTTGCTACATATATGTCTAGGAGCAAACAGCAGAAAAAACAGTAAATTGTCTCTTCAAGTATCAGACAGCTTGCATGGCCAATAGAAGGCGATTAACCAAGTTTCGAGAGTGGTGACCCTATTTATATGGAAGTCACAGTGCCAACTGTCATTGTCTTCTGGAGTATGCGTGTTTTATCGTAAGACTGATTTTGGACAACAGGTTTTTTGCCACTAATAAGACGTCGTGTGCCCCATTGCATTGATACATGTAGAATCTCATGGTGCAAATAGCAATTCTGGAAGTTAGAGAGTGCAAAATGTAATCGTAATGAAAATTCCGGGTGCTTGTTCTTACTAGTAATTCCACTTTCGACCTCATCGTAATCTTTGATTGACTTTAGACTTTCCTGTATTCCAGACTCTTGTGATGTATAATTACTTCAAGGATGCTCAGAGAATAGCGAAGGAGGTCAAGAGCAATTTTCCCAACGACCCGGAAAGGCTGTCCGAATTGCGGAGAATAGAGCAGGTTGCCGAACATAACAGCATTGCTCTCACTGTTCTTTGCCGACTAGGAAGCCTCGACTCATCACTTAAGGTTTCTTTCGATTTCAGCTACCATCCCTATTTTGCCACTGCTGTAGTCAAGAGGTCTTAAAGCATTGACCAAGTCATGGCCTCTATAAATTTTGGTGCTGTGTTTCATCTAAAGAGAATTGTAGCTGCAATTTTGTAATGATCGTTACAAGTTTTATGGAATAATCATTGTAATTGACCTTTGATGAAAAAGGTAATAAGTAAAGCATTAATATGAAGATTATGTCTGTTCTTTTTAAGAAAGAAGACACATGAAGAAGTAGGGGTCTTTCTACTTTTATTATCCTCAATACTCGAAATAGCATGATTACTGCTCTCTCTCTCTCTTTTCCTTAGTCAAGTGCTGGAGTATACCAAGTTTGTAACCATTGGCAATCACTTGTTTACGATCTCATGATATATGTGATGGAGAAACTTACAAGATTTACCAACTTCTTCTCTTTTCGAATTGAAAAGTTGGGGGGTCATGATCGGTACTTTGAAGGCACAGAAGAAGAATGCTCTCACATCAAAATAGGAGAGGGAGGGTTTTGTCTAAAGAAGCCAGTATTGTGTTTCCCGTTGAAAATATGTCGTGTTACCGTGAGAATTGCCAGATGCTCCATAAATTAGACTAAAGGAGCATGACTCAACGATCTTTGTGCGCATGCATTGAGCCAAAAAAGGGAAGCGGATTGAACCGTTCGCTCCAGTTTTCGTTCGGGATGGGTTTTTCTTTTACGCTTGTTGGGAATGGATGCGAGGAAAGATGTATCTTCGCCGAACCGTTTCGAATTAGGTTGTCCCAGCCCATTGGTTATTTGTCAAACTTAGCATTTATCAAGTTGCATGTCACCATGATACCTTCTCTAGCAGCTGAACTTTTCAATGGGGGCAAATCATAAACTTTGTAAAAAAGGGCGTCTGTTCTCCCTCGAAATCCGCTACCAGGGAACGCCAAATCAAGCAACTTTCGTCCATTAGAGTTTGTTTTGGGATCTATTCATCTCGTCATTGATACGTCGGGAAAGAATGTGCTTCCGTTGGTCAAATTGCCACACGTCCATCCATAGTTGTCTTTGGTATCCGGCTTTTCAGACCCAATAGATTCGAATTCGACAGGACAAAACAAGTCTCCTAAATTTCTCCTAAACTTGATTCCTGACCCTTGCTCGTGCCATCATCAAAAGTCCATGTCATCAAACGTCATCTTCATCTTTTTAACTTTTCCTCTACGGATAGGATCCCTTTTCTTTGCGCATCGAGTTTGGTTGATTGAGACCCTCTCTTTACTGTCGACTTCTCTCCATTTAGATTTGTGAAAGAAAAATCTCCAATACCATTCGATCTAGAGCAAAGTAGCCCTTTTCCTCTCGGGAAGACACGAAACAAAGATACGAACTGGGTAAGTAGAAATGGAGAAGAGATGTTTTCTAATTCATCCAAATCACAAGCTTTTTCTACATCCATATGATCTACTAAAGTGGATCGGTATTGGCCAACTAATGAAAGTAGATTGTGGTCCATGGAGTCCCAAGAAGGTGAGAACTCCAACCTGTCCGATGCTCGTTCAGCCAAATACATATACAAGTAGGATACTCAAAAACTCTTCCGTCTCATGGTACATTAAATGACTCTGGGATCAAGACTTTGTGGATTGTTGCAGTAGCTAAAACATGACATTTTGCGCAGCATATGAACTCCTATGACAAAGCTCGAGAGGATCTGCCGTGACCGATCAATCCCCCCACGGCTATTTTGTCCATATAAAAGAAATTGGGTACAATATAAATCTTTCGTTTCCCTCATCATTAAGATAAACAGTCGTGTCAAACGGGAGTCCCCAAAGTAGTTCAGAATGAGTTCTGAATCTCAGCATGACCCCATCTTTGACAAAGGATGGCCAGTTTGAGGTACAGCATGGAGTCTGACCAACCCATCAATTGCGACTGCAACTCTCAGTTCAATTTGGAAAACTGCGTTCTTCCTAATTCAAGCCAAGATTCAGTTTATTTCGAAAAATAAATATTTAAAAAATATATATTATTTTTAAAAATAATCGCTTATATCACTAAAGATAAATAGGTATCATAAAATATTGTATTATCGATAACACTTGATATCTAAACATTTTTGTCAGCGGTGAATTTTTTCTATGTCCATTCATTTTTGTATGCGATGCAAGTAATAATTTTTAGAAAAATATCTTTTAAATTTATTCACTTTTTTATGGAAAAAAAAATGAAACCTTAAAAGAAACAAGAGTTAAGTTTCAATCAAAGCATGAAAGTTGCGTATCAATTCTTGGTCACGAGATGGATGAGTAGTACTGAATCAATCTGTCAGGACAACTGTAACATGATCACGGAATTAATGCAGAAATGCAGCAATGTGACCCATGTGTGGTCTTTTGGTTTCTGTTCAGTGAACCGTGGACAGACCTTTCACCTAACTGCGTACAGCTATCATAGGGAGTCCAATTTAGTATAGTTTAAAGCATGTATTATGCAGGAAAAAAGAAAATTCACACCCTCAGTCACATGATGTCTCTAATCATTCCCAACTCATGCTTGATGCGATATTTTATAAGGCACCCATGTCTCCAATTTGAGCTGTCTCCGAATGTGTTTACCGCGTCATTTCCCAATGATTAAAGCTCGAAGCAATCAAATCTGGTCCCCGTGGTGTGATCGCACTTTAGATATCTCGAGTTTTTGTATAGGCCTCTCCTTCTTTCTGAGTAACGGGTCTCGGATTCTTGTCGAATTTGTGATTCAACTTCGAGTGGTTAGCTACGTTGATTGGCAATTGGGACTTACGTTCTCAAAAGGGTGTGATCCGATGTTCAAATCCTATCTCGCTTATTTACTTGGAGGCTGGCCGCGAGAAATTGGTCATTTACGAATCTAATAATCTTGATTGAATTGGATTTTCAAAACTAATCATAAAAAAAAACGACTTAAGAACGTAATTTCTATAACGAATTTTTATTGTGATATATACTAAATCACAACTTCATATAACAGTTGGAGGAAACCATATTATTGCATCAAAAGCTGTTGTCTGATCTTGGAGGGTCCTTTTCGCAAAAAATGAGGAAACCTTCCCGCTGAGGTATGTTCGGGAGAAGGCCACATCACCCACCATGGACAGTGGACGCAGCTTTGCCATGTTAAAGAAGGTTTGGCTCTTTTGCTTTAGTGGAATTGAGATCTTGACAGATCAAAAATTAAGGTGATCATTGCTCTTTTTGCTAATCAATCAGGGCAGGTTGCCCCTTGGTATTATTTGATTGGGAGATACTGTCAAACTGGTTAAAATAATTCATGTCCAAAAAGCATGAGATCCATTTAAGGGCGGAGAGTGAACCAAACCGACATGAGACGCTTGACACGATCATCAAACGCGTCACCCTCAAATGGGATGAGTAAATCGACCGAACCGGTCACAGACCAGACCACAATTCCTAAACAAATATTTACGGTGATGTAGGTGATATAATATTGAAATACTAAATCACGTATTCATCTAATACTTTAAGTTTGATCATACCTTTATTTAAAAATGACTAGATTTAGCCCCGAACCATGTTATTGACATCAAAGCCGTTGTCCAGAAGAAAAAGAAGACTGATTTTGGAGGGTCCCTTTTGCAAAATATGGGACCTTTCCATTGAGGCATCTTTGGGGGAAGGTGACACATCGCCCACCATGGACAGTGGACACAGCTTTACAATGTTAAAGAAGGGCCAGGGTCTTTCGTTTTGATGGAATTGAGATCTTGACAGCTCAAACATCAAAGGTGATCATAGCTCTTTGCTAATCAATCAGGGATAATTTGAATTGAAGCTACTGGTCAAATTGGTTAAAGTAATTCATGTCCGAAAAGTGTGATCCTCATTTGAGGCCGCGAAAATCCGTTGAGTGGGCCCAAACCGACACGAGATGCTTGATGCATGTCTGCCAAGTGTCCACCCACATCAACTGTGCGCGCTACAAATACGCGAGTTGTAAGGCTAATAATTTCGTATCGTATCGTATTATGTGAATCACGGCATATTGAAATAAGGGTGTGAGACGAACCTGATTAACCCCAACGCCGCACATTTAATAACTTGAACTGACCAAAAGAAAATATCATAATGACGCTTGAAGGCCGTTGAGTGCCAAATTTAATTAGCCTATAAAAAGGCCAAGAGAAAAAATGAGGATTAAGACAAAGGTATATATGCATAAGTACAAGTGAAATGGCTCCAAAAGAACAGCGTGGAAATAGGAAATAACGGATTACAAATGAATTTGGAGACACGAGTTAGATCAATGATAAGAATATAAGTAAAATTATATTTCGATATTTATAGCAGAGCTAAATTGAATTCGCAATTAATAGGATCGACGTAATCAATTATAATTGAAATCGAAGGTCGATATTGAAATGAAAAATCCTATTTTTCATTAATCCGAAGACATGGAAAAAAATTAGAATTTACCTAAAGATGCAAGGCCAAAAAGCAATAACATCATATATGTGGTGGTCATAAATCAGTAAATCTGACATAGAAAGCAATTCAACCTGGTTCTCCACAATTGACCCTTGCGGCAATGTAGTAGTCAAATGTGTCGGCTCAAGCAATTTTCAACTCATTCTTTAGGTCATTTCCAAACCAAAAAATACGAAATTTCTATTTGACCTAAGCATTTTCAGAGATTAAGATGTGTAGATTTACAAACTCTATTTTATTTACGAGTATTTCAATCTTGAAGGTCGAATATCTTCAATCTTACGACCGCTTTCTTAGAAAATTTTCGCTTTCAAAATAAGTCAGCTTTCGCGATCGAGCCCGTGACGTAACCATCTAATTTCAATTTTAATTAATAGATAATAACGCTAATTGTGCATGCTGATCTTTCGATCATCAAGAAAAATCTAAAAACCATTAGGCTAATAAATTGCTAGTGGCATGAAGTAACATGGACCGAGGGTGGCCACGACATCACCATCTAAGTGTGATTGGGACCCACAACCCGTTGAAAAAGTCACATTTTTTTTTTCATTATGTAATGCAAAGCTAAATATAAAATAAGGTGGTAATAAAAATAAATTTCTTGTTTCTAATCAAATTTCTTGAACTTCACTCTTTTGTCCTAAGACCGCGATTGGTCGCTAGCTGCCGTGGGATTGGTCTCGAAAGATGCTTTCTGATTCCGGAAGTTGATCGTACGTGGGTGCCCACATTTGGTGATTGATCATCCACCGTTGACTTCCACGTTTGTTTGTTCTGAACTTTTTTGTGTCATATAAAATTCCAATGACGGATTTTTTCTAAAATATTTCTTGAGAAATTAAAAAAACCCTAAACTTGTAATTGTCTGACACATTTAATTTCCGTCAAGATTCTGCTAAATGATTTTCTGATCAAAACTATTTCATTTTTATTTTACTTAAGTCGCGTGGGTATTATGTTGATATCGTTTGTGTTTCGTCGTTTGCGTAGCAAGCAAATTTTTTAATGGTACTCATTTGACAGAGATCAATGTATCACACACATATAATTTTGGGACTTTTTGTGTCGTGGCATAATTTAATATTTTTTGTGGCCTTGTGACATGGCATCGATTAATTGTACTACTAAATATATGTGACGACATAATTACACTCGTCAGATTCCAATTTAGATTTGAATTGTGACTAATCTAGTTGATTCATTATGTTAACGATGGCTTTTGGGGACTAGATCGAGGCATTAATTGAAGTTCAACTCTCGTGTATTGACGATCTCGCTAATAATGAATGTTGTAAAGTCCAAATTGGGCATTTGGATTTCGTAGATTGTTCTCATCATACCCTATTGTTGCTCTGATTCCTTGTTTCAAGAACCGATGATCAAACCGACCAATTCGATATTGTTCTCGAGTAGTCACAGTGAACCGATTACATGTGCTTGAAACACATGTTCTCAAAATACCCATGAGCATTTAAATTATTTCTTTAATAATTCTATGGAATAAAATTAAAGAAAAATACTTGATCGATCGATCTTGTTCGAGTAGTCTAGGTAAGCGGTCCTACCCTTGTACTAAGAACCGGACCCATAATTACCGGTCCCAACTTTATGGAACCTGAAATCGATTTGGCCCAGTCCGGTCCGGTTGGTTCTTAGTCCGGTTGGTCGTTTCTATCACCCCCTCACTTAAATTCAATGTTGATTTGCATAGCTATTGCTTGGGCATTTTGGTCATTTCGCTTGGTTGCAAGTGATAAGTGAGTTTGCATCCTCCTACCAAATCAAGAAGTAAGTTCTTCGCTGATTCGCTTTATTGCGAAGATCTCATATTTGACTTCCAAATATTGTTATTTTATTCATCTGCCAGATTTTCTTCGTATTTTATTTTACTTTTGAAATTGACAACTTATCCATCTTTTCTATCCAAGAACTTTTCAGTTTTATGTTTATAGTTTTTCTCTTGATATTTTGTTATCTTCTTATAATAACTAGAGTTAATACTACGTAAACTTCCAAACTAATGCATATGTGATGAATTTATTCTAAACTATTTTCCTGATCATAAAAATTTTAAACTGATACACTTATGATAAACTTACCTAAAACTATTTTCTGATCACGAAAAGTAACAATGGGTGTTTTTTTTCTTGTGAAAGAGATATCCAACGATAAGTGGATTTTCAAAAGATGCTTGCCCCTCTCACTTACAACCAAAATACCCAAGCATAAATTGTCATTGACGATGGAATATGTTTCTTTAATTCCTTTTCAAATCAAGGGAGCGCACCACACTCTTTGGGGCCTCGTAGAGTGTTTGACACTCGTGTAACACACTCTGACACGCGATCATAGGTTTCCGGCATTACAAACACCTCAGCCATATATGAATTTAGCATCCCGACACGCATGAGATCAATTTAAACATTTTTCAAAAATTATGATTCAAAATGCAAATCTATCAAAAATATATATACGTAAGTTATTTATCCAGTTACTCGAAAATTAATATACTTAGCTAGCAAAAAAAACATAATTGTAAATCCCTAACAAAAGAAGAAGAAACTCATTACAAATATTTTTATATATACACAATAATTTATCATATATATAAATACACATTTGTTACACAACTGTCTCAACGTACCAAAACCTCTTACTTTTTATTTTTTAGGAATGATATATCGGCGTGTCGGGTCATCTCGCGTGTCGCATTCGGTGTCCATGCGAGTTAGCTTCAAACGATGCAAATAAATCATCTAAGAAGAATCATTCGTAATATTATCCAATTCTGCACGCTACCCACCACCCTCCCAAAAAAAAATTGGGGGACACGATGTAAATCGGACGGTGCTGACGTGTCGGAGGCTTAAAAAACAGACAAAATCGGAAGTTCGAAAGGGGAGGGGGTGGGTACGTTTACGTACGACCGACGGACGGGGCAAGGCGATTTCCCCCGTCCTCTCAGCTTGGCGCGGTGCGGTGCCGGTGAGACCACAGTACAAAAGCTCTAACTCTTTCTTACAGCGCCGTATTCTGGCAAGCATAACAACAAGAATTTGCCACAAGCCATTTTAAAAAAAAAAAAAAAAAAGAAAATATATTCGGGAAAAAGGAAAATCTCGGAAAGCAAAAATAACATATTTTATTTATATCGAGAACGCCGACGAATCAACCCACATTGAAACTCTTGTGGGTGGTGGACTTTACCCGGTCCGCACCACAACCACACCTCCACATCCACCTCCATCTCTCTCCCTCCCGCTCGATCGGTTTCAGGTGAGCTTCGATTCCTTCCCCTTCTCCGTTCCGGTTCTTCTCTCCGCTCCTTGCGTGTCCCGTCCACCTGCTCGTTTCGGCTCGATTCGCGATTCGCCGATCGCCGGAATCGGGCGTGGCGTCGTCAGCCCGACGCGGGGTCTTCCGCTGCCTGATCGAGTCGCCTGGCGGCTCTGTTCTTCTGCATTCCCGCGGGTTTTTTCAATCGAGCGTTTCGGTTTGTTAGGTGGAAATGGCCTTTTTTCTTCCTTTCACGTGATCTTTTATGTGGAGCCGCGCGCGTTTTTGGTTCGCCTCTGGCTTTTCGCTGGGGGGTTCTATCTTCTTGTCCGCTTCGGGGGGGGATGGGCGTTTGGAGCCGTTTCTTATTGTTTTGTGATAGTGAGCTTGATACCAAGCGGTGCCTTTCATCACTCGGTGGCGGTCCGAAGAAGTGCGGCCGTTTGTTTGATATCCGGGAGAAATGTTTCTGTTGTGGTGGCGTTTCCTCTGATTTGGAGCTGACCTTTTGTCCAGTTTAAAGTGATCTCGGCTGTCAAGGTGGCTGTTAATTAAAAATCGCGTTGTTTCTGGACGACTGTTACTCATCCGTAGATCGGCTGTTTTTTGGCTTTTTTTGCAACATATCATAAGATTTCTCAGTCGATTGAGCGGATATGTCGGGAGGGGACGCAAACATCTTGAGGAAAGCGCTTGGAAAGCCTCAAGGACACCACTACTGTTTTCACTTAGCAAAAGTCAACATGATTTATAAGGGTTTGGATCTTTGGTTTTCTTCATAGGGCTCGATTTTTTATTAACGTTGCACGGCTGATGTGTGTTGCTATTGAAGCTTCGTATAAGGACTGACATTGCCTATTGTTAAGGCACGAATCACGTTAGCGCCCTGCGAAGGAAAAGCTATCAGAGGTGTGCGCTCTTTTCTTTCCTCTTACATATACACATATCAATTCAGTTTGGGACTCGACAAAAGACTTCTGTCCGTCAAAAATATGATCCCTGTCCTTAGGACAAACTGATCGATGTATATTACCAATATTGTTCCTTGCAGCTATATTTCTGCTGTTTTCAGCTCTAGGGCCTAGGCTGATGTCCCAGCATATTGCATCCATGCTCTGCCAGAACGGGCTATCAAAGACCCATTCTAATTGGGCGGTAATGTCTATCTCATGTAAGTTGTTTATAAACCTGAATGTTTATTAGACGGCATGATGTAGGATATTGAGGTGAATTTATTGTGACTGGAGGAAGTAGAGGATGTTTTTAGTTGGAATTTAATCAATCTGAAAAACGCAGCTGCTGATGAATTGTGGAATGCCCGTAGACGGAGTGTGTCCCCCTCAGAAAAAAAAAACAAAAAAAAACAAAACAACAAAAAACAAAATAACTTCTTTTCTTTCTTTGTGATCTCTCTTATGAATATTCCTTTTGGTTGATGTCCCCCTTATTTTTTCATGGTCCACACATTTATACTTGGAGGTGCATTGATAATTCTGGTGCTTAAGCATTTTCCCTTTTCCATGACATGCTTTCAAGACAGTTTAATTATTGGTGTTTAGGTCCGGCACTGAAGAACGTTGATTATTATACATCGAGCTCTGAGGGAAGTTGATCCAAACCTTTCATGAGGACTTATTAATTATGGTTCGGAAGTAAAAGTCCATATGCTTAAACATGGCTCATTTCAAAGATTGATTCTAGTCCCCCAATGGTATATGATTCTCCGACTTTGGTGTATGGTACTGATTACATGAAATTCTCAGATTGACAAGCTTTTCACATATTACTTGATATCTAGGCGCAGCATGGGATTAATTTCAGCAATGGGTTCAGGACATAATGCCTTTATTTTTGGGGGAGGAAAGATTGGAATCTTTTCGAGTTCTGAGTGTGATGTTGAACTGACCGTCCTGTAAAGTTATCCCGCCCTTCTCACAGTGGACCATCTCTCCCTATACTTAAACACACAACAAACTTTTAGCTATACTATATAATTCAGAAGTATTTCTACTTGATGGTATCTTTTTATTTAGCTCAGTGTGGTATTTTAGCTCATTCAGTCCACTGGAGAGGCTATTTCCTTACTCTGCAAACTAGCCCATTGGAAGAGAAGAGAAAATATCGTTGAAAGTAGAAGCTTTTGTTTCCAATAGCTTTAAAGTGCAGGCACGATAAAATATTGAAAGAATACGGCATCCTCCGCTAAATCTTTACACTTTATTTCTGTTATTTGTCGACTTAACTTTGGGTACAGCAGAACAGTTTTTTGCTTGGATATCATTATGGGAGACTCTTTATGGCTTGAGAAGTTTGTTTTACTGCTATCCTTTTTTCATCATCTGTGGGGACAGTCCCATTTACTATAATGTGGTGGCTATTGTCCCCACTAACCTCTTCAATATTAGTATTAATTAGAAGCGTTCCTCTTAGTGTGTATCACATCAATTTCAAACTGTATTGTTCATTTATTTCACAACTAACAGCCCTTTTAAGTTTGAATAATCAAGTTGCCGATATGGTACAATGAAAATTCTATTGCTAAAGATGCCTATTAATTATTAACTACAGTTTTTAATTCATTAGACACGAGGACGCCGTATTAAATATTTATAAGAATTTAGTTTTGCATTTAAGTAGCGATTTAATTTGCCTCCACTGGTGAAAATGGTGTAGATCAGTCCTGGATTTTGTGTTCTGTCCCTATTATTAAGATATGCTATATTATTTTTTATTCTTTTGGGTTTTGACATAGAGCATCTGCTAAGGAAGGTGGCCATTGGAAGAGAGAACCAATTTGCTTGAGTCACATCATGTCCCCAAGAGCTGATTTTTGGCCTTGAATTTGTTATGAAGCATGATGCCTTTTTTTACTCTCTTTTACTGAGTGTCGGTCCTATCACTTTAACTGCCATGATTCACAAGAACTGACGATGTGGGAATGACATATTGTGCAGAGAACTAAGGAGCTAGACACTGCAGAATTACTGAACACTTGCCAGCTCTGCAAGAGCTTCTTTTTCGTGTGCTTGGGTTGCCAGGTATATCTGAATCTGCAAGGTTTGATTGTCCTTTACACCTATAATTTGTCTAGGTTTTTATGGAAATATGTGGTATATGTTTCACCTGTTAAATGACATAGTTATACATCTATGTAGTTTTCTCTCTGCCTATGGAAGTAATGAATGGTGTGTTCTACAGCCCCGTTCGGCAGGTCATAATTTTGTCATTCAATTGGCACTTTCAATGGTAAGTAGATATCATAACCTTTGTTTTTTTCTTTCTAATTTGATTATGTGGATGGAATTCGTTTTCTTATTCCTAATGGTTCCTTAATTTGTCTAGGTTGCTTCTGAAAGTATGAAAATATTCAAGCCATAATGATGGTACAGTCAATTTGGTTGACAAGGTAGGTTGATCTTGATTTTAGGTCAAGAGAATTTAATAGTAATTGTAAGTTGTGCTACATAACTCATAAAATCGTAAGGCAGTTTTTGAAATGCAACGTCATGATGCCAATGAGGGCTCTTTGTATTTATAGAGAGCTGGCAAGCAGGTAATGCTAAACTACTTTAGCTGCATTGACTGATATTCAGATGGAAAGAATTGAATCTTTGTTGTCATTGCAATTTTTTACAGATCTTTCATTTTGTAGGCCGAGGGACTCTCAGAATTCTATGAAATATGGTAAAAACTTGGATTGGGCGTGAGAGAGGTTTATCAAGATTGAACAGTCGGTCCTGTCTGTCTCTCTCTCTCTCACAACAAACATGCAGGCAATCCCGCAAAGTACTGTGTGATGCACACAATTCTTGATTGTATTATTTTGCATTGTAAAGCTGTCATTCCTCATAGTTTTGACTAAATCTCTAAATAAATTGTTGTCAACTTTGTTACTATTTGAAGCCACCTGCATCGTTTATACAAACCATGGAAGATATGTGAGAGACGCTCACTCTCCTCTACATTTCGGAAAGATCAGGTAGAAGTTGGTTACTGTAAATCTGCTGAAGATGCTTTCCACAAATTTTCAATCCATGTGGAGACCCATATTATTAATGAGTTCTTCAGAAGTTGAGGTGAAAAAATTTAATTACAGGTTACATTTGTTTTGAGGAGTCAGTTTGAGTTGCTGATCTCAGGAATTTGGTTCCAACTTTAGATGATTTAAGTACTGACTTGCTCGGTGTATTTTTCCATACATAGAAACAAGAGTAGATTGGCTTGTTCAGTCTATTGTATCTGAAATAGATTGAACTGTTAATGGTTCCTCAATGGATTAAAATGAAGTTGTGCCCATTGAAGTCAAACGGGTGGTTCCCATAGAGTCAGAACCACTTCAAACTTGGTTTTCATAGGACAAAAATCTATCAGAGAGTTGGATTCTGTACACTCTTGGTGTAGCATGCATTAAAGGAGCACACTACAGCACATGTTCCTGTATGTAAATGATATAATATCGCTTCACTGGTGCTGTGACTCTTTTAAACTAAGCATAGTTACTTTCATTGTTTTGCATCCCAGTTCCAATTCTGAAGGCATAATGTTTGTTAGTATTCACTCTCCTTTAGAATGAAGAGGATTTAGTTTTGACATAATATTTGTTACCATTACAGGCAGTTGATGGTAAAATTGCTTCTCCCAAGAATTCTTGGCTATAGAATACAAGAAGCCCCCACAAGTACAGGAGGCCACACCACCGTCCCCACCAAAGGCTGAACCAGAACCGAACCGGAACCAGAACTTGTAAAAGTAGAAGCCCTGCTGCTGAACCAGATCTATTGTGTATATACTTCAACATAAATTCAGATTACGTTGTTTATTGGACCTTTTTTTCGCTTGTTGTTGCTCATATAAGTATGTCCTTTGCTATTTTCTTTTGTAGGGTTTGAATGAACCCAATCACTTGCATCAGAATTAGACGAGAAGAATGCATTGCTTTAGCTATTGTTCCTGTTGGTGTTGGTATGTTCACTGAACTTTTTCTTTTTATTTAGCTTTACCTTTTCCTCCAGTCCGTCATTGCTTGATCATTCCTGAAATATAATATGAATGACTGTAACTATTGTTTGTTGGAGTGATGTGTTCTGAAGTATTGCTATCATCTAAGTCAGATTGACAGGGCATCTTTCTAAAATGAGCCTTAGGCATCGTTTTTTTAAGTGTTCTGGCCCAACCATGAAGCATGTATCACATAATCATCATCCTTCTTACCTGTAAAAGAAGATAACGTATATCTGAAGTGAGTACATTTGTATTTTCTTCTCTTTGTTTCTGGTGCAGCTGATCAACCACTTCTACTAGTTTTGATCAAGCTAATGGAACTACAGGTTGGGAATGGCACTAGTTACTGCTTCGAGCTCCAATGAGAGTGCTTCAGCTGCTAGCAAGTTGGTAAGCTCTTAGTCTGCCATCACTTTGGGAGTTGTTTGAGATGGTGTGCTAAACTTCCGAGTGGATCCCACTGTTTCACATTTTTCAAGTGTTGCAGAATTCATGCAAGATCACATTTATTTTCTTTCTGTATTTACTGAATTTTCGATCACGGTTGGGTTGTAACAAAGGCGGGAGGACTCGACACTACACTCGACAGCTTATATGATGATGCAATGAGAGAAACAACCAAAGCTCTAGCTAGAATCCCTGGGAGGCAGCCCCTATGGCCGGTCCGATGATGCAGCAAGCAGCACATGACCCTTTTCTTTGCCTCCAATGCGGTATCTGCACCTCTTCAAGTCCAAATGGCAGCAATGCACCACAGCAGGCCTTCATGTTGCCACCAACAGCAGCAGCAGCATGATGATGGGCCCACAGATGCAACAGCCGGTAAATCCTTTTGCAAATCCACATGCAGCCAATGTCCATCCATATGGCTCCAGTGTGCCGGTTCAAGCATACAATCCTTACTCCGGCCTAATCTAAGACTTTTACAAAAAGAACGAGTCTATTCTGGAGGAAATGGGATGGAATGATAATGGGTATAAGCCAGTTTTGGCTTTTGCCGATTGAAATCTCAAGAAATATTAATTAGTTTTTGTAACATATGTGGTTTTTGTGCAGCAATTAGCGAGAGTGACATTCTTTGTAATATTAGCAAGAGAGCCTTTAGTCTATTGATATTTACGATGGTGATGCCAACGATTGGAAAATAATGTCTTTGAGATCACAATTCTTCAAGACTGCTCAGAGCAGGATTACTTTTATCGTCATACATTTCTCATGTCATAGATTTTCCTGTGTAGAAAGGAGTCACTTGTAAAGTAGTGATTTTTGAATCTTTGGTCAGATGATGTTATACTTTCTTT
>JAGVVM010005864.1:0-18822 GCA_019149425.1 Psidium friedrichsthalianum
GATTCCTAGTTCCCTTCTGTGCCCCTTCTATTTGCTTGCCCAACAACAGCAACCAGGTGCAGGCAGCAACAACTAGGACGGAAGTAGCAATAAAAATATTAGAGAGTGCACGTTGTTGATGTAATTGCTTCCAGCTTATGAAAATTCTGCATACGATGAATCCACCATGGCCCAACCTGCAGCGGTTTGCCTCAGAATGCCGACACATATGTCAACTATCTCTTTCGTAATCAAACTCCTCTGGTAACTCTAGCCATTCACGGCAACTCATAAGCTCGTTGCGCATCAAAAGCTGCTTCCGGCGTGCCTATCTTCTCACCAATACCTTCAAACGCTTCGGGGATGGGCATTCTGTGGGGAATGAACTTAGCTCACCCCGTGCAACACACATCGTGGCATATGCAGCGATTGTGTGTGCCGTCATTTAAAAATCCATCATTTATGTGGCTAGTTGGTCAGTCGTGAATCTTTTATGGTCAGACTCATCCAGGTCAGCTGATGAGTGAGAAAGACTCTCAGCAGCTGATACTATCTCATCTGAATAAATGAGGTGGACATTCAGTTTTAACAGATCAAGATTGACATGTACGGGGTAATAGCCAATATCTATGTGAGGGTTCGCTGTAGATGATGCTGTTTTGTCACTCCCATTTGCAGGGTCAGCTCGGTCTTTCCACATGAAATTTTAATTTTCGGTTCTGGCTCCTCGGGATCAGGTACCTTTGCATGCATTTCTAGAGTTGCTATGTCTATTGCACCCTGCTTTTGATACCATCTTCGCATTCTAATCGTCTGTCCTGACTCTCTCCTCCACTACTTCGTGTTCCGCTCGACTGCCTTGATTTCTTCCTGTGATAATGGCCAATCTCCCTACCCACATCTTCTCAGCCGACGTTATTCAAACATGGGGAGGCTTTATCATCTTCTTTGGCCGAGGCTATATTTACATAGCCCATCACCCAAGTGTCGAAGCTGAGATCCTCGGTCTGTTCAGGGAAACAAATGCTTCTTCAGTCGAAGGCACCAATTGCGGAGGAGGGAATACAGGCGTTCCCACACGTCTTCATCAACTTCCTAGAGCATGTCGAAACACGCAGGAAACAGTCACCTTAGCTCGTGTCCGTAAAGGCCCGAATGCCGGAGTTTGCAGAACGTTCGCTTGCTCGATATAAGAAGACCTGGCAAGTTGCTGAAGAGCGGTCTCGCTGTTGGTTCACGAGAGAGAGAAGCTGGTGAGCGCCTAGTTTTGAATCAAACTACTTTGCGTATGACACCAGCGATATCGTGATGAAGTTCAGATGTAAGTGGCTGGAGGAGAGCTTGACGATCTAACGGCTGATATACTTTCGGAGGGGACTTGATTGACAATCTGAAATTCGCCGTTGAACACTATGAAATTAATGCAGCCAAGCACAAGGAAAAAATGCACCCGTCTATTCTTCAAGCTTGCAGATCTCAGAATCCCAGGTCGCTCAGTGTAGGCATAGCATTAATTTTTCATGAAAAGCCAGTTGAACTCTTTTGTAATGCTTATTAAGGCTCAAGTTTGGCTTTACTTTTCCTCTCCAGTAAGCTGTTGTAATACTTCTTGATGAATGGAATGAAAGAAAAGTTTCACATGTTTGTGTGCTTTTATTTTCTGCCATCTTTTCTTCCATATAGCATGATGGAACGATCTGAGGTACTGGAAATGCTGAGGCTTGAACATTCTTCTTGATGTTCTTGTTAGCTGCGATAGACGATGATGTCAAAACATTAAAGAAGTATTCAGCGGTGGCCCCCACTAGCCACCTGAGCCCTGCGAGCTAGTCGCGTGAATTATTACAGATACGACTACTCGGTCAGCGTGCCAATAAATGAATTAGGCCACCCGTTGCGTGCCCCCACTTCACCCATACTTTGTTTCTTTCGGCGTCCACCTGTTGGTGTCGGTCTCGAGTAGCGTTGGGAGAAACGTTTATGGGCATGGTCAGCAATAAAATTCTAGTCCTTCAAAATCCTCCACGTGTTTCGAATCCGAGGAAGGTAAAAAGGCAGCCTTAGTTCAATTTAATCAGAAAGGCGTCGCAAGGTCGGGTTAATATACTTTCCCCACGGGTTCTGATTACGAAATCTATTCTTTTCAAAAAATGTACAGGAAGCCCTAAATACATTAAAATGCCCCATGTCTTATCCGAATAAATTTACCACCGTATCAAAATACATATCCCATACATGTTGACTGATTGACGTAACTCCATCTCCAGGAGAAGGGACCTCTTCGCTTGCCCCCAGGGTTATCAGCTAAGTATCGGTAATTTCCGTCCTTCATATTCTTCAAGAATATTCCTGGTATGTTATCACCGATTAGCCCAATTTTTGCTCTTGTCCGGGGTACTTGTGATTCCTTGCAAAAGTAAAGGAAATAATTAGTATGTGATCCAGAGAGGTCGGTCCATGATTCCTAGATTAGTCCAATTTTATCTTTCAATTTTTATGAGAATTAGAAAAAATTTTCTTAGAAAACTTGGGTGAATTTCTTTAGAAAGAATTTTCTTGCAGATTTTATAACTTAGAAAATGTGGTAAAATCTTCTGACGTTCATCAAATTTTCCGAAGGAATTTTCTTCTTTTTATCAAATGATTTTCAGTGGTAAATTTGTTAGGAAAATTTCATTTCTATTGAAACAGGAAAGATGTGACAAAATTTTATTGGTCAACGAAATTCCCTGAAAGGATTTTTCAACATTCATTCATTTTTTAGAAATGGGATACCAATTTAATTTTTATTTTCTTTTGAAAAATGGCCATGATGTTAAGTTCAAAATTTACCGACACCTAACATGACCGACCAAAAATAAATACAAGATGAAGTTAGAAAACTTACTTTCTCCGTGAAAATACCATGTAGGTCACATAGACATGCACATGAATCGTGAGTTTAAATCTTAGCCTATCTACTCTAAAGGCTGACAAATTGAAGCGAAAGACTTATGGCAAGGCGACAATCTCGCGCACATAATCAAGATTAGCCATAATGTCACGACGTAATCAGGATTAGCCGGCCTTCTCACTTCGGCTGCTCGAGCTAAAAATTAAAACCACCGCTTTGGTAATCTTACCCAAGCCTGAGGCCTAACTTTTAAAACTCATTTTTAAAAAGAGGTTCAGGATTGAATCTGGACTAACTTTCGACGTGATCTCACGGCGAACGCTAGAACCAAATCACAATACCATTCTAAAACTAGTGGCCCAGGTCCGGCCACGGGACGTGTGTGATGTAGTGCTAAAGCGATTAAACATGCACAACAGTTAATACAAACACCGCTTCAAAAATGTGTGAAATTAAACAAACAATTCCAACACCAAACCTGCAAAATAAAGGGTTAGTCAAACACTCCACCCCTTATAACTCCTATCTGCAAACCATTTAACACCTAAAGATTAGAATTCACTCCATTCAGACCAAATGAGTTTTTATGAAATTTGCTGGCCTAAGTCCTCTAAGTTCTTAAATTTTCAAAAATTAAGAACACGTCCCCAGCGGAGTCGTCAACTGTCGCGACCCGAAAAATAAAATTTTCTAAGTGAACGGATTATCAGGTTAATTAAATTGACTAACCTAACGCGGACTCTCCCAAGCCCTACCGAATCGCGACTTTGGTATTCTGTTTAAATGATTTTAATATTTGGAGTCGCCACTAATCGTTTTTTTGATAGGTCGATTAGAACCTAAATAAATTAGCGGGAGAACTAATTTATTTCTACGAACCAGAGAGAATGAGTTTGGGGACTTGGTTACGCTAGATTACTCTAACGCCCTTTCGGTACCATTTCATGAAAAATCATTTGGGGTGACTCGGAAAGATTTGGATCAAACTGATCAGAGGGCAAAATGGTCATTTTTCAAGGCTCGGAAGTGGAAATAGGTCAAACCAATTGAATGTGGTCATTCCTTATCTCCCATAATTTCTGAGAAATTTTCGAAATTTTCTTAGACAATTTACCCATAAGGGGCAAAATTGTCATTTTAAAAAGATTATGAAGGGAAATCATTCAAAAATAGATTGGCCAGTCGAAATGGCCCGTTTCCTAATTTTTGAGATTTCTCTGAATTTTTCATCATTTTTTTAGACGATTTGCCCATAAGGGGCAAAATCGTCATCTTTGAAAGATCAGGATGGAAAAATTCACCAAAAATAGGATTGGTCAGTCGAAATGACCCGTTTCCTAGTTTCTGGGATTTTTCTGAAATTTTTCAGAATTTTTCGAGACAATTTGCCCCTAAGGGGCAAAATCGTCATTTTCAAAGATTGGAAGGGTAAAATTTGTCGAAAATAGGATAGACTAAGTTAAAATAGCCCATTCTCCAATTTTTGATATTTTTGACAAATTTTAGAATTTTTCTGACCTTTTATTAATTTTCTAATTTTTTGATTTTTTTTTTCGGGTCAATGTTTCCTGAAGTAAAGATGATCATGAAGGATCATTGCCTGTTGGTCAAAATAAGAATTCCTCTGCCTTTATGCGGCGATCAGAGTGTTCTGTTTATTGGCCGCCATTGCAATTTGCTGCCTTTGCCTAGTCTCTATTCCATTGCAAGTTCTCTCTCCTCGAAATGCGCAAAGGAATCTCTGTATTTCGAGTCTCCTTGCAGTGCCATTCCTAATGTTTCAGCACGAAACTAGGAAATTTGCTGGCCGACGTAGTGAGTGTTGTCAATTCCCACGCTCAGTGGAAAATGCTTCACCCATTTCGAGATCTCTTGAAGGTTTGTAGTACTTCTTATTGGCATTTTGAGCTGATTTGGAGCTTTTATATGAATTGGTGACTGCTAATGTGGGTTCTTCAAAGTGGGTTAGTACAATTGTGTGGATTCCTAGATGTTTAGAGAAGGTGATTTATGTTAAAAGCGCGTAAAGTTCTGGTAATCAGATGTTGTCGTAGGAGGAAAAGCCGAGTTGTCGTCCATGTTCATAGTCCATGAACAGATTTGTCGAGTCATAAGCATGAGCAAGACGGGGGTTGAGGTGAAAAATGTAAATGGCAGTGCCAATTCTCGTATTAGTGGCCCACCACCTAGTGAAAGCACTATCTCAACCATTGTGGAGATGAGATTTTCTCGGCTAAGGGGGGAGAAGAAGTTTTGAGGCAAGTGGGATCAAATGGTGTATAGTTGGCAATGGGGCAGTTATTTTACTATGCAGAGGAAGCACAAGAACATGATGAACTTACTCGTGCACTCGCCATGTCCCTGGGGAACTCTAAATCCGACACGAAGGAAGACGCATCGAATGATAGTGAGCGTCAGCTTGAAGCAGAGACAGTCCATCTTCTTGTTGTGGAGGAGTTACTATCAACTTGTCTGAAGCCTCTTCGGATGGAAGAATCATTTGTTTTTCCAGTTCATGACTTGCTTATGACGATTCTTCCTAGAATGAGGGGCAATACAGCCAGGGAAATTGCTTCAACAAATAGGCTGTCGCAGGAGGATAACAAGTTAAGTACGAAAATTTTGGATCAGTTAAAGGATGACGGTGTGAGATTCCAGCAGCCTCTTCCCCGGTTTTGACAACGTTGCCGCCGCAATCCTCTGTCGTGTGCTCGAAGATCCTCAACGCCGTAGCATACAATGGAATCTGAGATAAGACATAGCCTTGTGGTCGCTGCTAACGCGCATTCCAATGGCAGTTCAAGCTGTGTGCCAAGTTAAGATGGTAAGTGAAAGGCCATACGTTATTTTGCTGAAGGATCGTGACAAAGATAAGAGCGAAGAAAAGGAATGGGAGGTTGACTTGCCTGCTATCCGGACTTCCTATGACTTATTAAAGTCTTCCGAGTCCGGTAGAGATTCGAAGAATGAGTGTATGAGGAGGAAGAAGAAGAGCAAGCGTAGGAGGAAGAGATCCAGAGAGAGAGGAGACAACGAGTAGATGATTTGGGTTCGTGGAAGTCTGATATGAGGTCACGGGTTTGGTTCGGCTTTCAAGCCTGCCAAAGATTATTACTTCGATTCTTGTGACGACCGTGATAATTTGGCTTTCGGAAGCATATGTAGAGTGGATGTGGCACGCCACAAACTTCTAAATCCTGAGAAGACTATCGACGTCGAGTTTCGAAGGCTGTATCACCAATGTCGGTTCAATTCTGGGGGTAGATGGTGATATAGACGCACTGGATAGTAAGTAAAATCTGCTGCTATTGATCTCCAAAGTATTTGGCCTTGGAACGTCATGGAATTCATAAGCACTTGCGTATTTTGGCACCGAGTAAATTCACTTTCGAACCTACAGGAGATTTCATTTCGTTGGTGGGGCCTGAAGCTTCACGGGACTTCGAGGATCAGAAGTGTTGAAAGTTCTAGAGATGAAAGGAGCTACAAGTCCAAATCCTGGCTCTTCTTGCTCTGCTCGAAACTCAACACAGATGCTGTGACCATCAATGGTGCTCAATCCCTGGTTATTTTCTAGAAGCAGAAAGAAGACCCAGCTGGCGGTTATCGAAGGAATCACAACTTGGTACTTTGCCGGCCTAGACATCTCACGCAAGATCCTCCTGTTTCAGAATCAAGAGCATTGTGTTCTGGTGGACAAGTGGCCACTAACTCGGTCATTCTCCCAGGTGCAACGAGAAGAGGAATCCACCAAAGCAAATGGTCTTTTGGTTCTTTATGTTTCCATTAATCTGTTTCAAGTTGTACCATAGGGACAATGAGGAGTGGCTGTGATCATTAAAAAAAGAGCTGCAAAAATAGTTGCTCCAGACGGATCATCTAATTAAACGGAGAACGTGCTGGAGAGCATCGGGGAAGCCAAGCCCACGGAGAAGACAGAGGTTAGGGCAAGCAAGGGATCTCAGGTCAGTGATGGATGAGCTTGATGGCGTCACGTCCTCTAAGGAAGAAAAGATCGAAGAGGCGCCTGTTATTATGGAAATGGATTCAATGGAAGCTGAGGGGAGCTGGGGCTCGATCCTTCTCCCTCAATGAGGATTTCGGCCTTGGCTCAGGGGGGAAACATCGTCACTGGAGATGACGTCCAAACTCAGTTCATTATTAATAATAATGTACTCCCCTGTCTTCCGGGTTATTGGCCCATAATTACAAAAAGAGCATCAAGGAAGAAGCATGCTGACAATCTCAAATGTCACAGTTGGAAATAGGGGGCAGATACGGGCTGTCATAGTAGCTGGTCTTATTGACCCCCTCCTGAATCTGCTGAGTTGGATGTACAGAACGAAGATAGCTTGGGTACTAGACCATGATACCAAGCAACGGTTTAAAGGGGATTTGACTCCCTCGCGTTTATCTGGGGAGAAAGGACGACGGTGATGGGGAGTTCTGTGGAGAGCAGAGCTATGGACTATGGGCGATCTGATGCGGCACGCTTATGCTTATCATGGGATCGGAATGTTCATTCTGCCAATGCCCTTTCGAGGCGCCGTTCAAGAACGTTGTTTGTAAGAGGTGTGATTCACAACCTGCTGCTGCTAGATGTGTAGAAAAGCGGGTCTTGCTTGGTCAGAGTCGCGATTGGATCGTTCGTGGGGCCTCTACCTCTGCATCAACATATTAGAGGCAAACATTAAACTGTTATTCTGGTCATCCCTCAGCAGCAGAGCTTTCTTCAATCTGGTCTTTCGTGCTAGACTTCTCCTCTGCAAGCACATCCACGAGCAAGAAGAGATAGGGGTATTGAGCGTGGGTAAAGAGGCCGTAAACAAAAAATGGCTACGACAACAGCAGTGGCGGTTCCGGCACGAGGACTCTGACCGCCCACTACGACCCTTGATGAGTGTCTAATTGCTGGGATACCGAACCTCAAGCGAGCACCTCCATCAGGGGGCACCCGATGTGCTTGATGCAGTTGTTCAACTTGTGGAGCTTTCTTCGTGCGGCTGGGGAGTGCGCGTCTGGAATGAGGCTTCTTAGGAACTGCATACATTTGCATTTCCTGCGCGTTAATGGAACTATGATTTCGACGAGAGTAGGTGCAGCTATGGATGTTGTGATGCTCTTCTGTTTTCGCACACTTTCCCAGCCTGCATTGCTTCTCTCTCTCCATTAAGATAGAAGTGCCTGCTATTGAAGCAACTATAGAAGCTACTGCCCAAGGGATCACATCAATGCTCTGTGCCCATGGCCCTCAGTTGAACGGAGAATCTGCACCATTTGGGAAGCAATTTCGATGCCCTTGTAGATAGCATTGTTGAATGACACTGTAGTATCGGTGAAAAGGTGTGTTTGGGGACCATAGGACGGATTCTAGGCGTCGCATTTTCTAAGCATATTGTTCAGATATATACTTACCTTCCAACTGGAGAACTGAGACAACATTGGAAGTCGATGCTCACGTTTGGTACTACCAAGTTCGTGAAGTCGATGAGGTTTCGAGGATAGGAACATTGGGACTGTTCTTACGAGGGATGGGCATCACCAACGAAATATTTTTGAGCACTTGATGGATGGAGAGAGGCGAAGTAAGGAGTGGAGAGTACCTACGGGCTGGATGAATCTAACGAGGAGGGGAACAAAGCAGCCATGGGTGTTTTAGATCTAGTTGTGAGCTGCATTCACACGGAGTTAGCTCATTCAGGTTCGTCATAGTGCATTTTACTCCGAGTGCAAACTTTCCGTCACAAAGGAACCCCGAAGTTCGAAGTTGGCCTGGAGGAGTCGGCCAAGACAACTTATGGAGAACAACCCTGCATGGCGATTATGATTCTGTCTCAATTAGCACGTATAGCCATTCCAAGTGTGATTCAGACACTAGATCCACTTGCTGTCTAACGTGGGCCCAACCACTGAGATAGCTGTTCAACAGAGCAGAGAAAAAACCTCCATCTTCTCTCTCGCGGAAACTACATCACGCCAACTTTCAACGCCATCCAAAGTGGCCAAACTCAGCTACTCCCAGCGAATAGCACGCCTCAGTCAACAGACTGGTATGACTCTTCGAGGAAGACTCAGGATGAAGTTGAATGGGTACTCACCATCATAGGAAAAAGGATGGGTCCAACAGCGACTCTTTGCAAGGACATCACCTTCCAAGCTCAAGAGTCCGACCGCCAAGAATAGTTGTTGTCCTCCACTGGCGCCGAACCGAATTCGACGAGGAAGTTGCAGCTACCACAGAAACGATAGTTGTGAGAGAAAAAATGAGGGAAGAAGAGCAACTCTCGAAAGAGAAACGGGATGTTCTATGCTGGGTTCAATCATCTCACTCATGGGAAATGTTGTACAGAGAGGTCATCACTTATACATAGAGAAGATTTCTAGGGGCAATACAAGGTAACTTTCCTATTTTCGATTGTCATTAGGCTATGCCATGTCTTTACTATGTCATTCATCTCTGCACGTCGCATATAATGTGTTTGATAAAATGCCTCGGGTGGTTCAAACCCCCAACTTTGAACCGGTTTTTCGGAGTTGTTTCATGTGATATGTGGTCATTTCTTTCTTTGAATGCATTCTCCATGTATAGACCTTCGTTTTGATATGCTGCACTGCCCCTGGTTGTGACCGAGGCGTGAGATATACTCTTCCAAAGTTGCCACGTTAGTCTGACCAGAATCTGGAAATATTGTCCGAGTGTGGGACTCAGTCCAACTCGCCTGCTTCGTGCACATTTTTCATTATCTTAGTATGCATATCCTTGGGCGATGCTTGATTCATTGTGTTCCTGTACATAATAGAATACGTACATACTCTCATTTGCTCTCGGTTTAATCTTTGGGGAGAGTTACGGGGTCGGGAATATCCCTGTTGGCCTGATTGGTGCTTGGATTTGAGTCTAAAACAGTACAAACCCCGACTTTCAAGGTGATTTTCTCTCTCACTCTGCGCATGTTCCGAGTCACTTTTGTTTCATTTCTTTCCCCACATATAGCTTTCGTGTTGTGTATTCCTTCTCATTTTTCGTAAACAAAATCGAGTTATAAGTCTGAGAAGACGCTTCAGTGAGCTAAGGGGCAAGAGGTGGTGTTGGTTTCTTTTTCCAAGTGTTTGGGAGGGGGGGGGGGGGGGGGGCAGTGCGAGGAGGCCTTTTTGTGCCCCGTTTTGGTGCGGTCTTGCAATCATTTTTCGAGCCGTCAAGTTTCTTTGAAATTACACTTCACCTATTTTCGCACAGTATGAGTGGTTCAGCATGAATTTATTTTGTGGAGCAAAATACGGGCCATGAGACGCCTCAGTGAGCTTAGAAACTAGAGGTAGTTCATTTTTGGCTAAGTGTTTGGGTAGTGCGCGAAGGCTCTTTTACTGCGTGCTTGCGGTGTGTGCATTTGGTATTTTGCTGAGAAGTTTGGTATTTGAAAACCTGGTGTTACGTAGTTTATCTAATGCTAAACTTTTTTTCCAAAAAAGATGCATGAGATGAGAGATTTCGGAGCTTGAAAACAGGCACATAACCTGTTTATATGCCTGAGTTCAAACCCAGGTTTCCCAAGTTGCTTGGGTTCACTTATTCGGGCGTGCTTTCCTTCAATTCTCGACATATCTTTTGTCATTTCCCCATGCCTGACATTCCTTGTGTGTTGTAGTTTACGTCGGTGTGGTTTTTGCTGATGGTATCGTCCGAGGCACTCGGGAATAGCCCGTTAAAACTCCTCATGACCAGCCCTTGCGACAGAATAAAAAACTAAGTCTAGTGGGTCACCAACGTGGGTTTTTTCCCGTGAATTTCGGTCATGTTTTGACGCGTTTCATTTGCTTATCTCAACCTGCGTCATTCCTGGTATGTTGTAGTTTGCGTCCATGTATAGATTTTCTGCCGGATGTTCCCAAGGAGTCGAGAATTAGTGCGAGAAACCCCTCGACGAGTATTTCGTCGATAAAAAAAATAAATAATAAATTAAAATAATAAAATAAAATAAAATAAAAAATATAATAGTAAGTCATAAATAAATAAATAAATCTGAAAATTCTAAAAAATTCGGAAAAATCCTAGAAATTAGGAAATTGGTCATTTCGACTGACCAATCCTATTTTTGGTGAATTTCCATCCGATCTTTTCAAAATGACGATTTTGCCCTTATGGGTAAATTATCTCAGAAAATTCTGAAAATTCAGAAAAATCTCAGAAATCAGGAAACGGATCTTTCGACTGACCAATCCTATCTTGGTGAATTCCATCCCGATCTTTCTAAAATGACGATTTTACCCTCATGGGTAAATTGTCTCGGAAAATTCTCAAAAATCTCAGAAATTAGGAAAGGGTTATTCGACTGACCGATCCTATTTTGGTTGAATTTCCATCCTGATCTTTTCAAAATGACGATTTTGCCCCTTATGGGTAAATTGTGTCAAAAAATTCAGAAAATTCAGAAAAACCTCAGAAATTGGGAAAGGGCCATTTCGACTGGTTAATCATATTTTGATGAATTCATTTCCGACCCTTGAAAAATGACCATTTTTCCCTTCTGATCAGTTTGATCCAAATCTTTCCGAGTCAGCCAAAATGATTTTCATGAAATTGGTACCGAAAGGGCGTTAGAGTAATCTAACGTAACCAAGTCCCGAAACTCATAATCTATAGTTCGCAGGAATAAAGTATTTCTCCCGATACTTTATTTAGGTTTCTAATCGACCTACAAGAATGATTAGTGGCGACTCCAAAATTAAAAATCATTTAAACAAAAATCAAAGTTCCGATTCGGTAGGGCTTGGGAGGGTCCGCGTTAGGTTAGTTAATCTAATTAACTTGATAATCCGTTAACCTAGAAATTTTTCCACCAAAAGAAAAATTTTCGGGTCGCGACAATCACCCCCGTTGGCTCGAATCCCCGTCAGACCGCGACCTCGAGCCAAACAAATCCGAAATCTCCGCAGAAAGTTTGACGAGACACTGCCACTTTGAAAAAGAAGAGGGAAAGACGAGCCGAGTGGGAGACAAGACAAACTTTAGCAAAAAAGAAGAGAAGACTTGTATTAGTGGTAGACAGAGAAAAGAGCTCACCTGCAAAACCGACGCTCGAGACCGGCAAAAGAGATAACGATACGAGCTCTACCACTATGACAAAGATGAAAGGAACAAAATTGAGTGAGAAATACAAAAAGAATGAACTCTCGGGAGAAGCAATACAGTTTGCTAACCCTTGCTCGAATTTTAAAAGGAGACGTTCTCCTAATAATCTTCGTTTATGTCCTGAAAAGAGTTTCAAAGACGGTCGCTCAGAAAAACTCAGAGAGAGTGAAAGCACCAGAAGAGTTAGCAAACCTGAGGAATTATCGAAGATGTCTCAACCCAATACTCTCGAGAGCTATCGTTACTTGCTGAATATGGAGAGGAAGAGTTCGAAGCCATGTTTGGATCGAGCCCATGGAGCCTGGCCCTTCCGTTGACGACGTTCAAGATCTCAGTAAAGATAAGGACAACAACAGTAAGGGTCAAAAGAAGCGTTACCGTAGCCATACTGAGGAGCAAGTACAAAGGCTTGAGGATTTCTTCAGAACGTGCCCTATGACAGACGGCAAACAGAAAATGGAACTGAGTCAAGAGCTAGGACTTGAACATTCGCAAATCAAGTTCTGGTTTCAAAATAGATGAACCCGAATGAAGACTCGATATGAGCGCAATGAGGCCGAGTTTCTAAGAGCTGAAAATGAAGGGCTCTGAGTAGAAAACAAGATGTATAAAGAAGCTTTCGATTCCGCTACCTGCCCCAACTGCAATAGCCTCCTCACCCTCGATGAATTGCATTATTTGAGGATCGAAAATGCACGTTTAAGAGGTGAGTAGACCAGTTTATGGCAGGATCAAGTTCTGTTGGGGGAAAGCATGAAAAGACCGAGCCCATGGGTCAGCATTCATGCCTCCCGAGGAAGGGGAGAGGTATCACCACCAGACAAGTGGCATTGACGACGGACTCACCGCCATGATCAACCAGTTGAATGTTGATGAAGCACTAGGACTGTAATATGCACACGAAGTCTGTATTTCGAAGCTGGGATCACGGGTCCTTCAACATGGCCGATGCGTATCTGATCTGGAATGAAGCCAGTTGATCATGGGAGAGCCTGTAGAGGGAGCGAAATCGATCCTGAATGAATGCAGATGCTTTATTCCTTGCATTGGATGTTTTCTACTTTTATTGATGTCCGGAATGAACGCGAAAGCGAGAAGTAGTAATTTCCCGTTCTCTATTAAATGCTTAGAGCCTTTACTTCACCAAACTCGGGATAACATTAATTGCGAGTAAAAATTTGCGTAGGCTCGAAGGGTAACGCCGTATCGTTTCAATTTACCCTCAAATTGCTCCAAGTTTTAAATTGAATTCTTGTATTTTCAGGAATTTGCAAACTGCCCTAAGAATACAATCATATCCAAATGCGAAGTTTTTTCGTATTAAAACGAAGCTTGAGGGCAAATCAATCGTAGATATTACCGGTGGATGACCGGCTTCAAACAAGAAACATGCGAAAGATACAAGCAATTTCAAAGTTAGGTAATTCTGTATCGTTCCAATTTAACCATAAACGTCTGAGTTTTGAATTGATTTTTTCTGTCTTAACAGGGACTGTAGATTGCCTTTAAAAGAACTGTGACGTGAAATTACCCAGTGCAAGACCACGTCATCTCGAAGATCAACCCTTAAAAGAGAACTTCCATGAACGCTTAGGGCCCTATAGGCCTGATGGCATGGGAAGTGATAGTGGTCCGAAGCAACCCAAGTTCGATCTCCAAGCCTTGGCCCAAATGACAAAGTGTCCAACGGAAACCGGAGACCAAACTCGACCCAGTGAACCTGATAAAGGGATCATGCAAAACATTCAAGATGAAGGGTAAACCAGTATCGTTTCCAATTTATCCCTTCCAATATCGGCTGACATGTCTCCTTTCTTTTGACAGGAAATGTTAAAACTAACATTTAACATATCGAAGAAGACACTACCGAGCGACAATTCAAAACTGTATTGCTCGATCTGCTCACATGCCCGAGAGCAATCCAAATTTACCCATTCTTGATATGTCTGCACATTTCGTAAACATGCATGACGCTTGAAAATTGCCACATTCGTATTGTGTTTGCATATTCTATGATTTATGCATGATTTTTTTCTACGTGTTAATTTGCCGATTCTGACTTGGAGCATGATCTACACATGATGCATCGAAGGTGTAGAATGGGGCATCACAGGATGATGAAAGGCAACCCCATTTCCATACACGTCCCATATCCATAGTGAGTTGAGTGCCAAATAGGTTCCGCATTCCCCAAGGCAATGGATTTTCTTGCAAAATGTACAATAGCCGAAAGGAAGGATGGCATTCATTTCTCTACCCTAAAACACTACAAGTGCCCTTTGACAACCCATTTGAGCGGCGATTTTGTTTCATAACCCCTGTTAAGAACCACCCACATCGGGGTCAAAATGGAGGTCGTCCCAGTAATAGCACGAGGTAAATGATTGGAAATGTTCTTGCTCGGACTAATATCAATTTTCGAGTGATTTTTTACTTTCAATCTCGCACGGTAACTCAAACGCCTTGGGACGACGAAAAGCATTCGATTCTTTATTCGATACACTTTCATCCTTTGCGTTGCCCAATTGAGCCTGCTATTCATTTCTTAAAACCCCGTTGGTGATCATTGTTCCTCCCGAAATGAAGATAGCACTACCTTAAAGTAGAAGAACTCAGGAGCAATGGATCTATATAGAGCTCCCGAGTCATCTCTTCGAGTACACTAAATCTTTGATATGCATGTGTATATGGCACAATTTTAGAAATCTTTTCCTAAATAGAACAGAAAAGATAAAAAGGAAAAAATGGACCAAAAAAAGAAAAGCCAGTCCCGGGGCATGAAAAAGCAAAGTGCCAATCAAAAGCAAGGCTAATGCCCATTCAAATCAATATTCATTTTTGAATGCCTTTGAAAATTTAGGGAAAACATACTATCTCCTTCGGTAAATCCCCAATGGGATCTGACTGCAAAAGAAAATTCTTTGAAGGAGTCAGATTGCAATATGCACAGTTGAAATTTATACCGTTCGGGAGCAATGACGGTATCAGCAGTAATCAACACCATCCTTATACAACAATGGTATTCTTTGAGGACTATTCTGAGGTCGAAACTAGTGACAAAGATGCGATGACCACCAACATCAAACCCACCTCATATATTTCTTGGGCCAAAATAAGCTTTTCACTTCCTTGGTCCCCAATCCCAACTTACGTTACAACCCGTGAAAGTCTTTTCTGATTAAGGCGCTTGAGTTAACGTAGGTTGAATGATTTTAAGCATCGCTTGAAAAGGTACAAGCAAGACTATTTCTCTCTCATTTTTGCAGGGTTCTTGACTTGTAAACCCGGAACAGATAATAAAGACTTTTTATTAATGACCTTACTCAAAAGAGTCCCCTTTGGTAAGCCTTTAACCCAGCCCTACATTATGGTCATCAAGACCTCCAGATCGGCTTGATCGTGCCAATTGCGAGATTACTTAGACCCTTGCTGAATGCGATGATGGTGAGATTGAGTAATTTCTTTTCAATCCTACAATCAGGATAAAATAGCCTTTCTCGAGAGTAAGAGAAAGCCCTTTTCGGACTGAAATCCCCATTCAAATCACATTCGAGGTGATCATACCATGATAACCCCTTGAACAGAATTGGAAATGCAAACTTGACAGAATAGTTATACACGATCCACACTTTGATTAATGGTGATGTGAGTTATTACACAGACTGTCTCCAATTATTGCAAACTTACCTGAACAGTTTTGCATGAACCGATAAACTCATTGATGAAAATGCTTGTACATGTTACCTCTGATACTGCGTGACAGGTAACACATTCCTGATGTTTGAGTTACCTTCCAAGGTGTCGAATTCTTTCGGTGATTATTGAATGAACAAGCCTAATCGTCGAGTAACCACCAGGCGTTTCTTTCAAATCCTCAGGGTAGGTATATCTTCAACCTGAACCTTTCATTGTAAATTAAATCGGGTTTGAGCTTCTGCAGGATTCCTGGTCTCCCAGATCCCAGAATGGCCCCATTCATGGTAAGTTAAATTGGGTTTGAGCTTCTGCAGGATTCTTGGTCTCCCCAGATCCCAGAATGGTACCCTTCATGGAAGTTAAATCGGGTTGAGCTTCTGCAGGATTCCTGGTTCCCAGATCCCAGAATGGCACCCTTCAAGGTAAGATAATTTTGGGTTTGACCTTCTGTAGGATCCCTGTCTTCCTAGATCCTAGAATGGCAACCTTCGAGGTAAGATAAATCGGGTTCGAGCTTCTGCAGGATTTCTAGTCCTCTCCAGATCCCAGAATGGCACCCTTTGAGGTAAGTGAAATTGGGTTTGAGCTTCTGCAGGATCCCTGATCTTCCCAAAATCCCAGAATAGCACCCTTCAAAGTAAGTTAAATCGGGTTTGAGCTTCTGCAGGACTCCTGGTATTCTCAGATCCAGAATGGCACCCTTTGAGGTAAGTTAAATCGGGTTTGAGCTTCTGCAGGACTCCTAGTATTCCCAGATCCTAAAATGGCACCTTTTAAGGTAAGTTAAATCGGGTTGGCTGCAGGATTCCTGGTCCCCTCAGATCCCAGAATGGCACCCTTTGAGGTAAGTTAAATGGGTTTGAGTTTCTGCAGGATATTCCTGGTCTTACCAGATCCCATAATGGCACCCTTCAAGCACAAAATCCTTCTTACAAGCACCCAAAGTCCTTCTTACAGGCACATCAAAGTCCTTCTTACAGGCACCCAAAGTCCTTCTTACAGGCACACGAAAGTCCTTCTTACAGGCACCCAAAGTACTTTCTTACAGACACATAAAAGTCCTTTTTACATGCACCTAAAGTCCTTCTTACAGGCACACCAAAGTCCTTCTTACAGGACAACAAAGTCCTTTCTATAGGCACACAAAGTCCTTCTTATAGGCACCAAGTCCTTCTTACAGGCACTTTCATGGGGTGACCCACCATACGGGTCAAACCTTAATCCAATTTTAATCAGTAGAATGCTGTCATTAGGAATCTACCATGGGATGACCTACCATACAGGTCAATTTTAATCAGTAGAATCCTTTTCATTAGGAATCTACCATGGGGTGACCTACCATACGGGTCCAAGTTCAATCACCCTAAGGTTTTCTTATAACGAATCCTTAGGTTTTCATTCCACTTTCGATAGAGCATTCATGTCAGGCAACAGCTATACAACAAGCAGGTAAGTTGCAAGTTAATCCCTTGTCTCTCTATCTCTCCCTCACCTCATAGGAGCTTCTTCAAGCCATGATTGGATCGGAACTTGCAAAGAGGGATACTGGAGATCAAATGTCATGACTCTTTTTATTTTCTTGTGTTGAGTTGATTAGGATTCAGGTGTCGTCTCGTCTTTGAAATGAACCTCTACCGAGCTTCCTTTCAAAGAGGGGCAGCTGTTGAGACTTGATTTTTGATAATCTTTTCTCTTTTAAATTAAAAAAAAATCCATAAAATTCATAAAATCAAAAAATCAACTTGACGACCTTGGCTAAGTCTAGGGAACCAATTGATCAAAAAATAATTTTTCATATTTTCAGTATTTTTCAGTATTTTTATTTTCGAAAATTAATAGAAAATTCATAAAAATTCTTTAAATTAAAAAAATCAACGTTGGGGACCTTGGCCAAGCCTAGAGAACCAATTCTGGACAAAAATGATTTTTCATATTTTTGTTATTTTTTGTTATATTTTTAGAAATAGGAACATATTTAATAAATAATAGCATTTGAGGCCACAAAAATACATAAAAATAGTCAATATTTTTCTTTTAAATCCCTTTTCATGTTGGCCATCGTAAAATTAAAAAAATCCAATTCAGGGTCGTGTATTCTTTCACAAGCATAATCTCGAATCGGACCTAAAAAAATTCAATTTGAGTCAATTATTTTCATTTTTTTTACTTTAGGAGTTGTGACATTGTTCTCTAATATTCTAAATTTTCATCTTGACCTAATTATACCCAGAATGACTTAATTTTGCAAAAGGGCTTTAATTAAATTTTGCATTATTTCAAGCAACAAAAAAATGAAGTTAAATTTGACATGCGGTGAATTTCGACTAAGTATGGGGGAGTGCGTTGAAAATTGTGAGGAGATTTGGACTTAAAGAAATATTTTTTCAGGGACTGAATTGCAAATACTTAAAATATCAGGGACTAGAGTGCAAATACCTAACTCTTAAGGGATTATTTTGCAAATAACAAAAAGAAGAGTTAATGGAGAAATTAGAATAGAGAAGGGAAGATGGAGAAGAGGAGATGGAGAAAAGGAGATGAAGAAGAGAAGATGGAGAAGAATGTATGGAGAAAATAAGATAAGAGAAGGGAAGATGGAGATGAAGAAGAGTTAGTGGAGAAATTAGAATGTGAGATAAATATGGAGAAGGGAAGATGAAGATGAAGAAGAGTTAGTGGAGAGATTAGAATGTGAGATAGAGATGGAGAAAGGAAGATGAAAATGAAGAAGAGTTAGTGAGAGATATTAGAATGGGAGATAGAGTTAGTGGAAAAAATTAGAATGGGAGATAGATGATTGGGTTATAAAAGGAGGAAGAAGTGAGCTGGGAGGGGGATTTTTTGGAGAGAAAATTTTGAATGTTTGAGAGGGTTTTGGGAGATTGAAGAAAAAATTTGAGAGAAAGAAAAAAACAAAAAGAGAGAGAGAATTTTGAAGATGATGGGAGTTTAAAGCTTAAGGGTTATCATCACCAATTCCTTCATTGATCAATATAAATCAAGAGTTCATCCTCGCCAACAAGCAAGCAATTCAAGCTAAGTGTTTTTATTTATTCATTTATTTGTGGTTTTAGTCGCAAATTAGCATAAATTGTATACACTTTCCTCCATCCTCCATTTTCCA